>JAOTOM010004701.1:410000-411967 GCA_034440615.1 Ashinkailepas kermadecensis | reverse complement strand
ATCGACACACTCGGTAAGTCGTATTAGTTTTACCAATATAAAGCGCCGTTCACGACGCTGGATGAGTGAGGAGAATTGTTGATAGCCAGTGTAGTCAAATGTAACTCTGTTTGAGTCGTATATTCAATGTTCAATCTCTGTTCTGTTCAATCGGGGTGTTTGACGGGATTCTTGTGACCGCAGAGTGACATTCTGGGTAGGAATTGATGTCCGAGAAGACAACTACGACTTTTGAGGCTCTGGCGCGAACTTGTTGTCCCCCAGTGTAATTTTCAATGGCAGCGACGAGGCTGTTCGGACATCAGTGCGACTTTTTGTTTGGCCCCGTCGTCATTTGTTTCGATCCCCAGCGCGAGTTTTAGCGGCCTCGACAGGTTTTTGGTGGCCCAACACGTTGTGGGGCTCTTTGCGCGATTGTTGGCATCCCAGGTTAATTTGCCATGTCCAGACTGTTTTTCATAGCCCCGGCTTGATTTTTCCGGTGGTCCCGATGACACTTTTGGTGCCCTGGTGCGACCTGTCGAGACCCTGGCGTGATTTTCAGGGGCCCGGGCGTGACTTTTTGGTACCCCCAGGACCGAATGATTTTCAGGGGCCGGCTCGACCTTTTGGAGCTCCCGTCATGATTTTTAAGAATCTTGGCACGACTATTTTTGGGCTCCCAGCGTGATTTTCAGGGCCCCGGCCTAAACTTTTGTGCCCACAGCGTGATTTTCAGGGGCCCAGCCCGTCTTTTGGGGCCCCATCGTGATTTTCAAGGACCCCGCACAACTTTTTTTTTGGCCCAGTGTGATTTTCATTGGCCAAGGTCCGTCTTCTTGGGCCCACAGCGTCAATTTCAGGGGCCCCGGCGAGACTTCTTAGGTCCCAGCATGATTTTCAAGGACCCCGGTCGGATCTTTTGAGGCCCAGCGTGACTTTGAAGTGCCCGGCGCGATTTTTCTTTGGAGGCCCAGCAGTATTTTCAGGGACCTGTTCCCACTTTTTGGAGCATTCAGCATCATTTTTAAGGGATTTGGAACGATTTTTTGGTAACAATGTAATTTGTAGGGGCCCGGTGCGATTTTTTGTGCTCCCCAGTGAGATGTTTAGGAAGCCTGGCGCAATTGTTCCTAACCCCGGCGCGATTTTTTTGGAGTCCCACAACCTCTCAGGGGGGGAAACTCCCCTTAGATACGCCACTGGGTGTGGGACATGTGTGTAGGGTCGGGTACCAACAGCAGTGATGGACGTGTGGAGGGTCGGGTACCAACAGCAGTGATGGACGTGTGGAGGGTCGGGTACCAACAGCAGTGGTGGACGTGTGTGGAGGTTCGTTTATCAACAGCATTGTTGCCGCACCAATCGTCTTGCAGGAATGGCTCGTGATTGCTTATGATTTCTGCATATTTACATCAGTCAAGCCAAGCTCACCAATCCCCGGTAGCGTAGCCAAGCTCCCAAATCCCCGGTAGCGTAGCCAAGCTCCCCAATCCCCGGTAGCGTAGCCAAGCTCCCCAATCCCCGGTAGCGTAGCCAACCTCTCGCAGTTAGTCAATTGCGTCGCTGTGCTTGGACTGGTTTTCAAAAACTTCATCTTTCAGCATGGACGTGCGAGCATTAAGCACACAGATATGCTGCCTGTTTAGATTCCGCATTAAGAGGACACTGTTGTGCTTTTGGCTGCATAATATGCAAAGAATATTTAACGACAATTGTACACAATCATTGGGCGTTCATTTCTGAAAAATATCGGGGGTGGGGACAATACATGGAGGCCATGGGCGGGCCAAAATGGATCGGCCGCCCACCCCATATTGGATCCCATGTAATAGATGAAATGATTGGGAGATCAAGCCAACATGGGGGGGGGGGGCAAGGTCCCTCAAAAGAGTACAAATTGACACCCATGCAAACAAGCCTAATATTTTTGACCGAAGGATCGATTTCCCTAACACCTCTCTTTTTATTCCTTTGTCTGCCGAACT
>JAOTOM010004701.1:257500-405000 GCA_034440615.1 Ashinkailepas kermadecensis | reverse complement strand
ATGATGTCGGATCTGTGATCTTCGCATTCTAAGCACGGAGTCGAAGTTCTGATTCTGAAAATCAACAGGTCACACTTCGTTTCCAGACTCATACGTTCTCAGATATCACTTTGTTCCAGCTAAACAGCGTCCACAGCAGGGTAGCTAGTTATTTGGTGTTTGGCATTTGGGCCGGGACAGCTGTTGTCGGCACATAGTGGTCGCAGGACAGGCCATCGGAAGTGGACCGTGGAGGCTGAACAGTGTTACCTTGTTATTGGTGGGCACGGTGCTCGGCTACGTGCCCCCCACTCGGCACGTCGGGTCGTTCGTGTGGGACGTGGTGCGGGCCGGGCGACAATGGCGGCGCGTTGTGTCGACAGGTCTGTTTGTGTGGGCCGTTTAGTTTGTGCGTCAGGCGGCGACAATGGCGGCGCGTTGTGTCGACAGGTCTGTTTGTGTGTGACGTGGCGGGGGCCAGAAGAAAACAATGGCGGCGCGTTGTGTCGACAGGTCTGTTTGTGTGTGCCGTCAGGAGGCGACAATGGCGGCGCGTTGTGTCGACAGGTCTGTTTGTGTGTGCCGTCAGAGGGCACAATGGCGGCGCGTTGTGTCGACAGGTCTGTTTGTGTGTGCCGTCAGGAGGCGACAATGGCGGCGCGTTGTGTCGACAGGTCTGTTTGTGTGTGCCGTCAGGAGGCGACAATGGCGGCGCGTTGTGTCGACAGGTCTGTTTGTGTGTGCCGTCAGGAGGCGACAATGGCGGCGCGCTGTGTCGACAGGTCTGTTTGTGTGTGCCGTCAGGAGGCGAAATGGCGGCGCGTTGTGTCGACAGGTCTGTTTGTGTGTGCCGTCAGGAGGCGACAATGGCGGCGCGTTGTGTCGACAGGTCTGTTTGTGTGTGCCGTCAGGAGGCGACAATGGCGGCGCGCTGTGTCGACAGGTCTGTTTGTGCGCGCCATCTCCCAGTCAGCGACGGCGCTGGTGTACTGGGCGCAGGGTGTCGACCAGCGGCGGCAGGCGGAGCGGCAGGCAGAGGTGGTGGGCTGCGGCACCGACTCCACCGCCGACATTGTCGACTGTCTCCGCACCGTCCCGGCCAGACAGCTCCTGCAGTCCGCCGACAAGGCCTTCAAGGTAACAGCCAGACAGTTCCTACAGTCTGTCGACAAGGCCTTCCAGGTAACGTCACGGCCAGACAGCTCCCACAGTCCGCCGACAAGGCCTTCAAGGTAACAGCCAGACAGCTCCTACAGTCTGTCGACAAGGCCTGCAGGACGGCCGACAGCCCACAGTCCGCCGACAAGGCCTTCAAGGTAACAGCCAGGCAGCTCCTACAGTCTGTCGACAAGGCCTTCCAGGTAACGTCCCGGCCAGACAGCTCCCACAGTCTGGGATCCAGGCCTTGGTAGAGCACGGCCAGCGGCCAGCCGTCAGCTGATATCCATAGAATGACTGTGCATCCAGCATTGCAAGGACTTACGTGAGCGGGTCACAAAGCCTTGCTAGAGGGCGGAGCAACAGTCAGAAAATCTTGAGATATTGGACACGCGGAACAATTTTCAACATTTCCATATCAAAAGCTGAAGGGAATGCTACTGGGCTGGTTAGTTTTTTAGCACTATTAGCTGGCTCTCTTTCACTCTCTCTCTCTCTCTCTCTCTCTATATATATATATAGGTGTGTGTGTGTGTATGCATACTTGCGCATATAAACATAGGTATTTGCAGTGGCGTAGCCAGAATTTGGTCCAGGGGGCCGAACATCTGATGAGAAAAAGATCGGCTTCCCACCTGATGAAAAACAACATTTATCTACTCCCAGTAGCTAAGTTAAATTTTTGTCACTCTGATTACGTGAAGTCGGTTTACGTTAACTTTAACTTCTCAGGAAATACATTGTCCTAAGTTACTTTCCCCATATACCCTTGGGGCATACAGCCTTGTAGCCTCCACCGAATGTGTCTGATGACGCGTCTGTCCGCCAGCGACCCCGGTCAGTCTTTCCAGCCATCAGTTCCGGTCCAGTTCATCCCTTCGGCCCTCAGTTCCAGCTCCGACTATCCGGTAATCAGGTGCAATTGAAACCATCGGCACCCTCGGTTCTGTCTCATCTGACCAGTCCTCCACTACTACCTATCTATCTATATATACTACCTCCACTACTATCTATATATCTATATATACCACCTCCGCTACTATCAGCTGCCGCCACTCGTGGTGGCAGTCCCGCTTACCACGCGGCCATCCCTCCAGCGGTGGTCCATCTACCCGGTGACGTTCGCGTTCCGGCCGACCGTCGAGGCCGGCGCGGACGGCGCCTTCATGCCGGACGACCCGCGGGCGCTGCTGGACCGCGGCGACTTCAGCCCCGTGCCGTACATCGTCGGCGTCAACCACGACGAGGGCGGCACCTTCGCCAACTGTGAGTGGCCGGCCGGCCGGCCGGGTATGCCGCGCCGTCCGTGCCAGCCAGGCTGAAACCCAGGCGGCCGCACGTGGTCGGCTGCGGGCAGTTCGAGATTGCCGCCGGCGAGTTATGGAACTGGCGCTAAATTCACTGGCGAGTAACTGGCTCCCGTTCAAGTCGTCAGAGTGTGTGCCAAAAATAGCCGACTGAGATCGTGGCGACCGGCCGGTCGTAGGCTCTTCGCTGAATTGGGTTGTGATGGGCTGTGGGTGGGACAGCCTCGCTTCTTCTGCCCACATGCGACTATTAATCTTGCGAGTGTTTCCACAGTTCATTTGCTGAATGCGACCGCAATGGAGGAGCTGCGAAACAATCCTGATGAGATGGGTCCGGTCTGGCTGGGAATGGAAAACACGGCCGAAGACCCTGCCGCCATCTATCAGCAAATTAAGCAGTTTTACTTCGGCAACCAGGAACCAGGTCTCACCACGGCGGCACAATTCAACAAGGTGATTCTGTCCCATTGGTCTGACAGTGATCGTTCGTCATCAGATCATTGAACATTGATCTGACGGCCGAAGCATATTTCAAATAACTTACGCAACAACGCTATGCAGAGCCTACCATGCACTATGCACTATGCACTATGCAACACTATGAGACCATGAATAGCTTGGCAGCAAACCAGACCAGATAACATTGCCAATGTTCAGAATAGGGACATACACAAACGGTGACCTCCTCACCAATTCCTCCTGACGGCAGCCCATGTATCCGCAGGTTGAGGGGGACCGTTACTTCCTGATCGGTGTGGACGCCACTGTCCGGGCGCACGCTCGCGCTGGCCTGGCTCCCGTCTACAAATACGTCATCGAGCAGCTGCCCAGTGTCGCCTTTCCTGGCCTGATGGCCGGAATCATGGGCAACAAGGAGCTGCAGCACTTCCCCTGGGGTAGGTCCGCAGCGGGACAGGTGACAGGGCGTGCCGATTCTGTGGTGACTTCATGTCCAGCAGGTGTCAGCGTGACGCACTGACAACAGCTGGCCAGTGTGATAGGAGAGCCCAACACTGCTGAGAAATCACGTATCCTGTCTGCCGGCTATCCAGAGTTGAGGTTATTACTTCTTTCTCGCCATGATTTCCATTGCCTTCTGAATTTGTCCCTGCATAGGCAACCGATTTTTACTAGGTGCATATATTAACAAGCTCCACCTATATTCAAGCTCCGCCGGTTTAATCTCAAAACCATGACGGAGTCATGTTTCTGTGCCTGAATGCAAGCACCTCTGTGCTTAGATACAAGCTGACTATTCTTCGAAACCCAAAGCAGAATATGGCGACGCAGACGTAGTAATAGGGATGGCTAAGACAGAATGCCTCCACTACAAATCTCCACTACAAATCCACCACATATATCCACTACAAATTCCGACAGCATTCGGGTTTATCACATCATGCACCCTGCCGTGTCAAACAGAAATAATCCATGTGAGAGGTATCATTATCTCACCCTCCACGCACCCACACCATCGCTCTCCTTTTTTGTTGGGGGGGGGGGGGGATTCTATCACCGCCGCATAGCAGTCACTTGGAATTGCTGAGTTGATGTTGCTGAGTTTGGTTTCCTGAACTCACTTGACCCTACTGCCGCCATTGCGGAAACGATCAATCATCATTGTTAATTTCTGACAACGCATTCGCAGGTATGTGCCACTACGACGATATTCGCTATCTGTTCACGGCCGACTTCTTCCCGGACGACCCGATCGACAAGGAGTTCGCCCGCGCGCTGACCAACATCTGGACCAACTTTGCCAAGACGGGAAACCCGACCACCAACCTCATCGACATGTCCCAGTGGCTGCCGTACTCGGAGGAGCGTGAGAACCACATGCGCCTCTCGCTGCAGCCGTCCGTCGGCGCCCGGGCGTTCGAGGCCCGACTGCAGTTCTGGCACGGACTGCTGCTGGAGGAAGGCTGGCGTGTCGGACGCACCCGCAAAGTGCGCTCGGATGGCGACGCTGACGCTCGTGATGAGCTATAGATTGCGCCGCTGACGCTTCCGATGGGCTATAGATGGCGCCGCTGACGCTCGCGATGGGCTATAGATGGCGCGGCTGACGCTCGCGATGGGCTATAGATGGCGCGGCTGACGCTCGCGATGGGCTGTAGATGGCGCCGCTGACGCTCGTGATGAGCTATAGATAGCGCGCGGCTCGCTGTGCCGCCCGCAAGCATGGCAAAGCGAGGCCGCCTCCTGGCGTGGGACGAGATGTTCCGCTAGACATGAAGGGTTTAGTTTCATATCCAACAGAAACTAGTTGTTTTTCTTCCTCGCCCAGTTTTGTTTCCAGCCATGGTTTTGTCAGAGCAAGATACACGTGGTGTGAGGTTAATCGCGAACCATAACGGTGACTTCATCATGGCGCTGATGGTGGCAGGCTATTATGTTTCACTGTTGAGATTATCAGTATATTAGGGCCAGAATATGTGTAGCAACAGCACAAGGTGGCATGCTATTCTGCACGCTGTTGTAATCATCTGTATATTTTGGGCCGGATGTCTGGATAACAACAGACACCCTCTTCGTTATGGGGAGCGACGTGACTATGCATAAGATGCATGCATTAAGCTGGCAATTTTACTTTCTGATCTCCTAAATTATTTTTAGCCATATTTGTATGCAATATATCCTGGTGATGGACCAAGTTTTTCTACAATAATAATTAATTTGGAAGTTGCTACCCATCAGCTAACAATGCTTGCAGATTAGTCGTCCGGCGAAGCACATGAACTGCTGAACACATTCCGCTCGAGTACCTTGGCGTCATAAAATATGCTCCTAGATTTCAGAAGTAAATCTTGGATCTAGAAGGATCAGCAGACATAAATTTCACTTCTACCTTGATGATCTTTCAAATAAATCACGAGCACACGGCAATATTGGGAGACCCCATGACAAAACCAGAACGCAACCCTGAAGATCCATTCAATAGTTAGTTAGTTATTGGAGTGTAGGGGCGCATCGACTGCGTCGGTCATGCAGCGCCCACGAGCCATTCAATACAAACACGACCAGATCGTGGAACCCGACATCATTTGGTAGAACCACTCTCTAGATCCTGAATCCGGAAAGATTGTTGCCAAAATTAGTGCTTGCGCTATGACATGCTGAATTTCGAAAACTAAATGAATATCTACTGAACGCTGGTATGAAGTCATGGTTTTCGATATCCAAATGAATTCGGCCAAATTATTTTATTCAATATGAACATTAATTAATTTATGGTCCAACATTTTGACAGCATATCCATCCAAAGCAGAGATGTTCAAGTTGATTTTTAAAACAAATATTGTCCTCCACCAAAGCAGCTGAAGTTTTCTGAATGTGTTAGTGTTCACACTCCACAGTTAAAACGTTGAAGGTCGCCATGCTACGGTGCTACTAAATCCTACGAAGTATGAGAACAAAGCTGAGAAGTTCGAGGGCATATGGGTCGTTTGTTCTAATCACATTTGAGTTGGCAGGGCGATAATTCTACACTTCAACGCAAGATTCAAAATTGAATCCTATGGCAGATTCCCATTGGACCTGTTTGGCCATCATCCGATGAAATAAAACAAGATATTTCGATGCGATGCTATATTTGAAGTGACAAACTCCATTTCGATATCACAATCACTCCTCGACAGGCACACAATTCACTCTACATCATGGTAGTAAGAACACGAGCACGTGTGTCGTCACGAGGAAAATGCTAGTGGTCAGGGATCCGCATAAGAGTGGCTCCTTTAAACTCTCAAAAGATCACGCCATATTGCCACAAACAGGAGCGTCGGCAGGCGGGTGAAGAGCGGTGGCGCGAGCACCATTTCGCCCTACAATATCAATGGCCGACCTGACGGAAAGTGTGTGTCGGGAGGGGGAGGGGCGTGGAGCCCTGGTTCTTCACACTCCCTCACCTATAGTTGCAATAGTCTGTGACCAAAAGCCAGACGCCGAAAAACCGCCATAAACTATTGCACTTAAGGCGTACGTGCACGTAACAACGTCCGCAACCGACATCACGTACTTATAATATTGCAACATGCACAAATGTACGTCGGCATAAGGACACTTGATGTATGACTGACAGCTTCGCACTATTTCGCATGTTGCCAGCAAATCCAAATTTAGTAATTGTATTCAGAGAATACTCGCTCCGCGGTGTGTCCATCAACGCGGTTCATGGATGAGCGCTGGCGCAGGCCAACAGGGCGCACAAAAAAATACAAAATACTGTTATGGTTGGCGAGATAGCATTACCAGATTAGTTTTGTGAGCATTTTATGTTTACTGTATGGACATATATAAATATTTTACTTATGGCTTAGCATCCAACAAGAGTGTAGATGTGCACAGAAATGGCAAAGCAGGACTCCTGTCGTAAATTGGCATGGTAATCATGTTTTTACTCCACACAATCGTGGATAACAAGGGGAAGACAGTAAGACATCACCGTGCCCACACAAGTTGGTAGGTATCACAAAACCACAATCAAAACAAGCCATGCATTCACTGATCTGAGCTGGCAGACTTGTCACCACTCCACCAAATCATCAACCAAAAACGAAAGGAACAAAAACAAGTCTGCCTGAAATATCAGCTGGTGGGGTGCTCGTTAGCTATCACCTACCAAGGTGACTAATAAAAGACTCACCTATTTATGACTACATCTAAATAGCTATCACTGAGAGCGACGCCCATCAGCCCGTCTCGGCAAATTAGTGACTAGCGATGGGGAAAATCTAGCCCATGAAGCAATAACCGCTGATCGGTCCTCCTCAATCAATCATCTGGCAGCATGACGAGCTACAGCTGTGCAACCTACCTCCAGCATACTACCAATAAACGAGCTAGTGGAGTTCGATTCAATTGCTTCCTCTTTTCTTCATCCCATAGCCATGTGAGGTCAGCTTGCGCCGCCAGGTGGGCCACACATTTGCTTACCATTCCGTAACTCTATTGATATCACGCAGCCCTGAGGTTCTGCTCAACGGAAAAACATCCCGCGCTAACCAGAAAATCGCCTACATCCAATCAATGGCGAACCGATCGCATTGAATTCTACGCGCAGGCCGCGCGAGGCCGCCGTCAATGACTGGGGTGCTTGTGTTTGCTCTGGTCAGGCGAGATGTGCAGCAACCTCCTGACGGTGGCGTCCATGCCGCCGTCGACCAGCCTATCGATGGGCCGGACGATGAACGGGATGACGGCCAGACCGGCGGCGGTGGTCAGTCGCTTGGTGACGACCGCCGGCACACCGGCGCGGCCCAGCGCCCAGAACGTGCCGGCGCACACGCGGTTGATGGTGACGCCGGGGATGACGACCGAGGCGAGCGCCTGCCACAGCAGGGTGTCCACGGACACGTGCAGCACGTGTGTTCGCAGCTGCGACGCGTCCAGCGGCGCCTGGGCGGCGGCAACGGGTGAAATGTCGCGTTAGTGGGTTCATGGCAGCATGTTCACTGGTCATTCGAATTGTCGGATATTTGGAAGGCTCGAGTGTGCAATTATTGGAAGTAAATTTCGAACACGTCTGGAAAGTAGAGAGCAAATAGCGTATGCTTCGGACCAGTCGCATTTTGTTAACATAACGTGGAACATCATTCAGAACGGTGCGACGATAAGAGCGGGTGACGCCCGAACGAGTCTAACCTCGTGCATGTACATGCGAGAACAAAATGATGAGCTACCTGGTCCTACCTGAACGACATATGAGAGTCGCTTGGTACGAGGAGCGCAGCATGGGCGGGAGTCGCTTGGTATGAGGAGCGTTCAGTGGTGCTGGTGGCGGATTGTGTGGTGGTGATGCTGGTGGCAGTTGGTGTGGTGGTGGTGCTGGTGGCGTGTTGGTGTGCTGGTGGTGCTGGTGGCGAGTTGGTGTGGTGGTGGTGCTGGTGGCGTGTTGGTGTGGTAGTGGTGCTGGTGGCGGGTTGGTGTGCTGCTGGTACTGGTGGCGGGCTGGTGTGGTGGTGGTGCTGGTGACGGGCTGGTGTAGTGGTGGTGCTGATGGCCAGTTGGTGTGGTGGTGGTACTGATGGCAGGTTGGTGTGGTGGTGGTGCTGGTGGCGAGTTGGTGTGGTGGTCGTGCTGGTGGCGTGTTGGTGTGGTAGTGGTGCTGGTGGTGGGTTGGTGTGCTGATGGTACTGGTGGCGAGTTGGTGTGGTGGTGGGTTGGTGTGGTGGTGGGTTGGTGTGGTGGTAGGTTGGTGTGATGGTGGGTTGGTGTGGTGGTGGGTTGGTGTGGTGGTGGTGCTGGTGGCGGGTTGGTGTGGTGGTGGTGTTGGTGGCGGGTTGGTGTGGTGGTGGTGGTGCTGGTAGCCGGTTGGTGTTCCGCGGCAGGCCGTCAGCTAGTCGGTTAACGTAATTGACGAGGACAGTATTCAGTAACGGTACAGTTCAACTTAGTCTGGTTCAACAACAGGGGTTTGGTAAATTAAGTAAGTATAAACTTCCAGTAAAACGAATAACAGTTAGCCTGGCAGCTGCATTATGAGCATGACAGTAAACAAAAATAATCATGATATGGCTACTTGCTGAGAAAATAGTTTGTATTCAAAGAGAGTAGGGTGGGAAATGAACCGACTCTGGGACGCATAATGGCCGGTTTGAAAAATTATGAAATCTACAAAACTTTGCACTAGACCAATCAGAGTACACCGATGGCGAAGGAGTAAGATAACATGACCGTAACAATGCCGGTAGGACATAACATTTTAAAGTGCATAACTAATTTGGATGGCATTGCCAGTTGTCTCAGGAGAGATGCTTCCACTCATTGACGGCCAGCAAATGTCCCAGGGCATTTGCTGCAACGTAAATACAGGTTGCAAAATGTGCGTATGTTGCAGTCACAACATTACATGAGTTAGCAAACTACCTTTATTTAAGGTGCATGACGTTTAGTGTTAAATGTTATATTACAAACAGGAGAGCTTACCAGAAGTGGATGCACAAGATGAGAACAGCTTCCAACAAAAAAATATTTGGAAATTGTGCCGGATGTAAGGACGCCATGGTAACCAATGATAGGATGGATGCAGGATCAGAATTGTGAAGATGGCTATATCAGGTCAGGATGGGTACTGAGAGATACCTATCTAAGCAACCAAGGTACCATCTATGGTCACAGAATAGTCCATACCTTTGACGCTTTGCTTCCCTTGTCGTATGTGTCAGCTACCACGTAAGCGCTGGCCACTCCATATGAAGCCTTCACCCAGAAGGGCGTAACCCAAACGCGGAATGCCTCTCCGAGCTCATTGGCATACCCTGAGGCAGGTCACAGGAGCATGTCATTGTAGCACACACAAAACATTCTATATTATATAACTTACCTCTGTACAAACTTCATCACAATCACATTACAAAGTCGTGTTGGAGGCAATCGACAGCTGCTGTCTCTTGGCCTCTTGTACATTGACCTGATATTCAATGCTGTGAGTTTGCCTGGTTTCCCTACATCAACACCAACGATTTCACTGCATCGAAGTTGCTAAATAGCATGTCATAGCTCATCATTCTGAAAGCACCAAGGGGTAAAACAGGTCGCAATTACACAGTTCTTTGCAAATGACTCCACATGGGCATTGTGTGGAACAATGTATGTATGAAATTCCGTAGCACAAGATCACAGTCACATGTACACAAACTGGACACAGCTTGTCAGGTTCCACAGCTGAACCAAACTGACATGAAGCAAAGTGGGTGTTCTCACAGTCACTAATTATATTCCGGTGAATGTGGGAGAGTGATAAATTATTCGTGAAATAGGGTGGAATATACCACTTTCTGAACACTCAATTGACATCCTCCTCCATGAAGTACTGACATCATGCCTCTTGATGGATACTTATGAAGTCTTCATGTCTCCTTTCTAACTCATAAGTGCCATGTTCATGCTCAGTACAGTCATAAGTATGCCATTGGCTCACATTTGAGTCTGAAGGACATCAAAAACATTTTAAATGACACTAATTCCATGGAAAATTTCGACATCCTACTGTGCTCGTTTCGACATCCCACACCTAATGAAAAACCATTATTTTAACACTGATGTGGGAGCATACACATGGTGCTACCCAAGAGTATCTCGACTTCACCTAAAAAAAACAAGTCATTGAGCCCTTTTTTCATTCAAAACGACACCAACATTAATCCCATACCTAAGGGAGACAAAATATTGTTTCACATACATTATGAGGTGAAGTTGCTTGTTTTTCACCAGAATTTGTGAAAATAAAAAACTTGCCTCTCCAAGACATCCCCTCGCTCCAAGTTCGCCTATTCACACAATCAGCTATGATGGTACCTGGCATTTGCCCATCAATCTGACAGGTGTGTCTGTAGATATCCACCTCTGGGATTTTACCTGCTGCCTTCATCTGAATATAGACATCACTCATGATGCAGCTTGTCATGTTGTTGTTATTTGGGTTTAAGGGCGCTTCGACCAAAGCGTGATCATTTAGCGCCCAGCAGCTTGTCATGAAGCTGTAACAACTGCCACAGCTCACCTACTGGTACAATCAGTCATGCCAGCACCTGGCACTTACCTAGCAGTCTGACTGGGGTGTCTCTGTAGATATCGACCTCAGATACTTCAACTGCTGCTTTGGTCTGAATGCCAACATCAGTCATAATGCTGACCAGCTGATCTCCAACTCTAATGCTGCAGCTGGCTGGCTTCCAACACTAAGGCTGCAGCCAATTGATGGTCCTGCTCTAATACTGCAGTCAGTTGATGGTCCAGCTGTCATATACATGCCATATTTTGTACAATAACACAGTTGTATGCATACCTGCAATAACACAATTATGCAAAACTGAATCTACCTTTGAAGAACAAGTTCCAGATACATTATCCCATGTTGCAAAATTGACTTGACAAAGCCTAACATTTTCATAACCTTGGGCTAATAACTCTCACTTAGGTTCTCAAAGTGGACAAAACCTCAAGCTGGGCTTAATTAAGTGAAGTGATGTCACTTATATACTTATAGGCTAAGTTTGTACTTATCAGAACCAGTATTGCCACTCAATGCCAAAACACCAGTACCAACATCTTAAAGAAGCATATACATGCACAGATGAGCAGAAGAGTACAAAATGATACCCCAAAAAGGTTGAAATTGAACACTTGGCTGTATAACTGGCTGAAGGAAATGACCAGGGTTTTTGTTGCCTAATCTAGTTTGAAAATAGAATATCAGCCAGCTGGCATTGTGGCAATGTACTTGAAAGGACACACCAGCAGAATGATTTTTGCTCTTCAAATGCCATATAATTGTTGAGCATTATGCAAAGGTATAGTAAGGGGGTGGGTAGCTGCCTCCCCTAAGCAACCAAAAATACACTAGATCATATAAGAAAGTGTTTGGACTTTCACCATGCAAAACCAGACATTTTCATTGAGTAGAACATACCAAAAGCAGTCTGTTTCATCACATTTTCCAGGGATGGGCTCTAATTTAAGAAAACCCTGGCTGTGCCTCTGGCATTATGCCACATTACACACAACACATATTTGTGCAACAAAGCATGCAAATAAAGTCAGGTTTGGCACATTATGTACTACAGTGGGCTGCCATCACCACTGAGCACTGCATGCAGTACTGACCTATGCTCCAGCATGCGGTAATCTTTACCTTTCGGCCGACATATACTGTCAAGGTTAGTGATTTGTAAAGAGGTGTACAGTGGGGAACAGTGACGTCACAGGAGTCAGGGAAGTGACTTCACAGGAGTCGTGTCGGTAAAGATTACCACCTAGCCTAGACTAAGATAATGTAGCATAATATACAAAATGTATCATAGCATAATATAATCTAATCTAACCTAACCTAACCTAACCTAACCGGGAAATCAGAATCCTCCGAAGCACTTGTGACGTCGTGACGTCACTTCCCTGACTCCTGTGACGTCACTGTTCCCCACTGTACACCTCTTTACAAATCACTAACCTTGGCAGTATGTGTCGGCCGAAAGGTAAAGATTACCCAGCATGCACCACTACATGATTTGGAACTCACCAGCCCACACCACCCATATCTAGCTGAAATTGTCATACTTTGTAGACTGGGTATCAAGATAAAAACATCAGAAAATTGTGATATTCATACATAAGGTGGAAACACTTTTTCCATAGTGAAGTGGGTATTTAAAAAATAAAGTATTACGGCTTAATAAGAGCCACAGGGGCCCATCTGGGTTAAGCCTATCTAGAAAAGGTACTAGAATGTACATACTCCCACCCCAATCAATCCCTTATCCCAAGTTCCTAGGAAGCTATATATCCCAGCCCATCTAACACCACTCACTTGCTACCGCCTAACACCCTCAATAATCACAAGCTCCTCCCATCACACCCATTGTGCCACCACAGACAACCTCATCAGCATCACATCCTGAAGGAAGGTGCCGAATCCACTGCTAGGCACATCCCACAGAAATTCATAAAGCATTCAGACTTAATAAGAGACTCACTTGCTATTGCATAATACACTCAACAATTACAAACTCTTCCCATCATACCCATTGTGCTACCACAGACAATCTCATCCGTATCACATCCCAAAGGAAGGTGCTGAATCCACTGCTAGGTACACCCTATATAAAGTTATAAAGCATTTAGACTTAATAAGAGACTCACTTGCTATTTCATAACACAGTCAACAATTACAAACTCCTCCCAACTCACACTCCTCCCTGTCGATCAACCTTACCTGGAATACAGAAAAACAATCCCCCTATTCTTATAATGATTGTCTATGCCGTTTTTAAAGATGTTCAGTGTGTTGCTACTGAAAATGGTTCCTGGCAGCTGGTTCCAGTGTTCTACTACCCTGTTGGTGAAGAAAGACTGTCTTAACCTTGTCCTGCTGTGATTAACTTTAATTTTGAATTGATGACCTCTAATTGCATCATTTCTGTTAAATTCAAACATTTCCCTGAGATATCCGTTCCTGACCATGAACAAATTTAAAAACCTCGATGAGATCTCCTCTCAGCCTTCTATATCTAAGTGAAAACATGTTCAATTTCTTCAGTCTTTCCTCATATTCCAGGTTGCCTATACCATTAACCATTTTTGTTGCCCTCTTTTGTACTCTCTCTAAAAGCCAACAATCTTTCTCATAACTAGGGGACCAAGCTTGGACACAGTATTCCAAATGTGGCCTGACATATGCACAGTAAAGCTTCCTGATGACCTCCTCACTTTTGTATGACACATTCCTCTGTATTGCCCCAAGCATTCTTAGTGCCTTCTTCCTGGCTTCTTTGGTCTGTTCTGATGCCCCCAATTTTGTGTTCAAAATAACACCTAAGTCCTTCTCCTGCTGAGTCACAGATAGTACTTGGCCACCCATCAAGTATGGAGCCTTCATATGCTGCCTACCTACATGCATGACTTTGCACTTATCAAAATTAAACTTCATTTGCCATTTTTCGGACCACTTCACTAGCTCGTCTAAGTCTTTCTGCAGCAAAACCTGCTCATTTTGCCCTGTTATTGCCCTAAAGATCTTCAAATCATCCGCAAATTTCAAAACCTTACTGCTTAGGCCACATTCAATGCTATTCACATATATAATGAACAATAGTGGCCCCAGTACCGACCCCTGGGGGACTCCACTAAGAACATTTTGCCATGATGACTTTGTACCATTTAGCATCACTCTCTGCTGTCTATCTGAAAGCCACAACTCTATCCATTTTAGGATGCTACCTGCAATACCATGGACCTGAAGCTGCATCATTAACCATTTATGGGGTACCTTGTCAAAGGCCTTACTAAAGTCAAGATATGCTACATCAACCTGATTTCCCTGATCAAATTGTTCTGTAGCAAAATTCAAAAAGTCCAAGAGATTTGTGATGCACGATCACCCTTTTCTAAACCCATGTTGAGTATCTTGAATCAATCTGTTTCCTTCCAGAAAACTAACTATTCTATCCTTGATAATTGATTCGAGTACCTTGCAGACTAGGGATGTGAGGCTTACTGGCCTATAGTTTTCAACTTTCCCTCTTTCTCCTTTCTTGAAAATAGGAACTACATTTGCCCTTTTCCAATCTGTTGGAATTTCATTTTGCAAAACTGATCTACAAAATATTATACTAAGTGGAATTGCCACTTCCTTTTCAGCTTCCCGCAATACCCTAGCATAAATTCCATCGGGTCCTGCTGCCTTGTTTGTCTTTATTTTTCTGATATAATTGAAAACAATATCACTATCAATGAAATCAACATCATGTATCTGATCACCTGTCACTGAACTGTGGTTCACGGTTGGCAGATTAGTCACATCCTCCACTGTAAACACTGATTTAAACTGCTTGCTCAGCTCCTCAACCATCTCACTATCCTCACTGAATATAGTCCCATTTACATCCAGTGGACCAATTGTGCTTGAAACTTTACTTAGCTTGTAGAAACTAAAGAACTTTTTACTGTCCCCATTACAGTTCCTAGCCAAATCCAATTCTTTTGCTGGCTTTGCTGCTCTGATTTTCTGCTTCACAGCATCTCTAGATTTTTGATACGACCTTAGATTTATGATATTTGAAGCCTCCTTAAATACTCTAAATGCACCTTAGCCTTCATTGCTTTCATCACATCTGGTGTAAGCCATGCTGGCTTTCCTACCCTTCTTTTGCACCTTTGCTTTTGGGGGACATGTCTAATCTGAATTTCCCTCAAGTAGGATTTGAACTTTTCCCACATTTCACAGGCATTTAAATCAAAGAATTCTTCTTCCCATTTTATGGCACTTAAAGCCTCTCTCATGCAGGCAAAGTCTGCCCTGTTAAAATTTGGAATCTTTGCCAAATTATCCTCGATTGTTTTGTATTTTGTACTGACATTTATAGGTACCTACCTAGTTCATAATCAAATAGGTAGTTGTACCCGTATTTCTGATATTTATTGGGGTTGCATAATACATGAATGCAATGGGCATCCCCACACGGATGGGAGGCATACCACATAGGCTCCAACGTTAACAGTTGAAATTATATCGTATCGTAATAGTAGGTAGTATCGCATCGTAATAGTAGGTAGTATCGCATCGTAAAACGACAAAATGACCATACTTACATGAGAATACATACACCTATCAAACAAGTCTCTTTTTTATTGGCCTTTGATCTAAACCACTCGGCCTAAGGGGAGCGGAAAACTATAAATGTAACGAACGCGTAAGTTCTGCTGCTCTTTACATTTGCAACCATATTCAGGAATTTTAGCATAGCGGAAAATCCGTTCGTTTTAAGTTGAGACATTTCGTTTCCTCAATACCCCAGGGCAGGGGCGCTAATTTCTGAAAAATATTGGGGGAGGAGGGGGTGACACAATACATGAAGGCAAAAGGCGGACCCAAATGGAGTGAGGGCACACTCCATAGGGTCCCACGTTAAATGTTGAAATTATTGAGAGACAAAGCCAACACAGAGAGCACCTTCCCCCTGAAAAGCATAATAAAACAACACCCATACCAGCGAGCGCAGCCACCACCAGCGGGCAGCGACGCAGCCAGGATTTTCCTAAGGGAGAAGGCCAACCCCAAGAAATGTGATGAAACCCAGAAAGCTTCCGGCGTGCGAAGCACGCCGAAAATGTATGGTTTTGTGTGGTGAAAATCTTGAAATTTCTCCTTTAATCACTAAATTAAATGTATATTTTTGGGTGCTAAGGACGGGGAGCCAGACCCCGCCCCCTTCTTTGGCTGGGTATCTGCCCCAGGGCACTCGTGCTTAGCAGATAGACGGCAGGGGCACAGCCAGCATCTTCTTTTTTTTCTTAAAATAAAAAAATAATCTGGGTTCTTGCTGGGGTGGCTTTATGAACCAGGGTCCTATTGCTAAGCAGAGCATTTTGCGTGAACCCTGACCCCGCCACCCGATCCATGAATTCCAGTTCAACGGCATAATTTGTACCGAAAGTTTAACGTGCCGTCAATGCACCGACACGGCCGTCCGGTAGCTCGTCCCCGGCCTTATTGGACCAGCTGCCAACTGACCCTCCCAGCCGGGGACTAAATGCGAGCGCGCGAAGCGACTCGAACCCTGTGTCGCCAAGACAGGGGAGACCAGAGCAGGCCAGCGCTCTAACTGACTGCGCTACCGGGGCGGCAAGGAGACTTAACCAAACAATCTTATCGAGAACGCTTTTGGCGCGAGAAGCCCGCGGATAATTTCTTATTTGGTGTGATACAAGCCACAAAATGTCTTCCTTATTCTACTGTAGTTTTTGTGAGGGGGAAGGCGGGCTCCCGAACTCCTTGGCTGCGCCTCTAGTAGAGAGCCCTCGTGTTAGCAGAAGCAGACGGAGAAGTTAGTGAGGATGAACGTGCTTAGCAAGATCATGCTAAGTGAAGGTAAAGGTGTGGCAAGAACAGAACAGCTCAATGAAAGCTAGTCTCACCATGAAATTTGCATAAATGGTCGAGCATTCGAGCATGGTAATGTATACGGGTTGACAATGAATCGGATTGTGGTAAGTTCATATCTTTTGTGACTGATTATAATTTCGACTACATGCAAGTGCGAATCCAGGTGGAGAGCGTGGAGGCGCGCACCTTGTTCATGGAATGCATTTTTATCAGGTAGGATACCAATAGCTCCATCAGAACAGAGGCGCAGCTAGAGGGACCGGTGGCCTGCTTCCCCCCCCCCACCCCACCCCCAGCACCATAAATTACGCTCGATGAAAACAAGAAATTTTGAGATTTTCACCACGAAAACCCTAAATCTGCGTCGCATTTCGCGCGACGGAGGCTCTCTCCGTTTCATCACATTGTTTGGGTCGGGCCCCTTAGAAAAATGCTGGCCGTGCCACTGCACCCGAACATAGAGGCGTGTCCAAGGGGGAAGGAGCAGCCGCTCCCTGGAGAGTGCGAGGGGTCCGTAGGGCTCCTTAAGGCGTAGGCGTAGTGGGCGGCCTGCAAGGGCCCCTGGGCCGACGTGAAGTGCCTCTGGGTTAACGTGAAGGGCCCTTGTGCTGACGTGCAGGGCCTTCGGATCAACGTATAGGGCCCCTGGGTCAACGTATAGGGCCTCTGGTCCACTACTTAAAAAGTGGTGGCGATTCCGAAGGGTGAAAGGGCACCCGCGCTCCTCGCGAATCCGCCGGCCCTTCAGGTGACCGTCCTGAGAGGAAGATATATAACCGAAGACAAATTTAAACGCATCTAGCAGCCTACGTGGAAAGGGCCCATGCAATCTGAAGACGTTCACCCTGTGGGCTAGCAAGGGCCGTGAAGACAGGAGAGGACCCGCCGAAGAGCTGGAATGTCCATACCAGCTGGAATGAACGGTCTCAGTTGGAATGGGCCCCGAACAGCTGAGGAATAATCAAGGCACCTGATTGTCAGGGAAGGCTGGGATGCTCTTCGGATTTGAAAGGGCCTGTGAGGGATGAACAGGACCCCTAAGAGCTGAAGAGAACTAGTGAGGGTCCATCTCAGATCTGAAATACCCAGAGATGAGAGCTAGACAGGACTATTGAGAACTGTGATGGGCCCCTATAAGCAGGGGAGGGCCCCGAGGGATGAAGAGGATCTCGTGAGAGCCAGAGAGGACTGGACTGGGATATTCTGAGGTTGAAAGCGACCCCTAATAGATGAACAAGGTCCCCTGAGAGGTAAGCAAATCCCTGTTGGTTGGCGATTAAGGTGAGGAATACCGAGGGCCAGCATCAGAGCTAGAATATTCTTGAAACCACAAGAACTGTCGATAACTAGAAAGGGTCCCAAGCAGCTTGAGAGGGCCTTTGAGGGCTAGCAGAGCCCCCTGGGAGCTAAGAAGGGTCCCTTCGGCTGACAATGGTTGTGAGGCATACTGAGGGCCAATGCCAGAGCTAGAAAGCCCTTGAAGCTAGAAAGACTGTCCAGAACTGGGAAGGACCCCTGACAGCTGGAGAAGACCCCAACGATTGAAAATTGTTACTGAGCGCTAGCGAGGACTGGACTGAGATGCCCAAGACGCTTCGAAGTGGTCCCTAGAAGAAGAACAGGGCCCCTGAGATCTGAAGAGAGTCCCTAAAAACTGGCAATGATTTTAATGAATACTGAGAGCCAGTGTCAGATATAGATTGTCATTGCTAGCCAGAAAGACTGCCGCAGACTAGGGAGTTCCCCTGAAAGCTAGAGCGGACCGGACCGTGATGCTCCTGAGCCTTGGGAGGAATACTGAGGGATGAACCGAGACACCAAAGAGCTAAGGAGAGTTCCGAGAGCTAGCGATGTTTGCCATAAATTATGAGGCCTGTCTCAGAGCTGCAGGATCTCCTTGAAAACTAAACAAGCTATCGAGGGCTGAGAATGGCCCATGCAAGATGGAGAGGCTCCCGACGGATGAATCGGTCCCCTGAGAGACAGAGAGGTTTGGACTGGGATGTTCCTGAGCTTTGGGATGGGCACCTGAGAGATCGGGGCCCTCTGAGAGCTAAGAGAGTCCTTGAGAATTGGCGATGGGTGCGAAGAATACTGAGGGCCGGCCTTAAAGATGAGATATTCTTGAGAGCCATAAAAGCTGCCAAGGGCTGGGAAGGTCACCCACCGCCACCTCAGCGGCGGCGTCCGCCCTGGTGGTCACGGTCACCCGAACAGCCACAGCCGTCCTGGCGGTGACACTGTCCAAGTGGCCACAGCTGCTCCAGCAGCTATGGTCGCTTCAGCGATGGCGAAACAAACAGCCCAGCGATAGCTGTGATGACGGCGGCTGCAACGATGCCAGTTCTTGCGTCTTAGACCCGAGGGATACCGGTTAAGCAAAAAGAAAGTAAGACATAAATTGCAGGATGCTGTGTGTTTGGCATAGCAACTCAGGCATGTCGCTAGTCCTTCTGTCCCCAAACTTTGCACTTGTTCCCAGTAGTATTCAAGCCTCATTTTGAGAAAGCATGACAGCGTTGAAAAGGCGCAACAATATGGGCCTCACCGGAGGCGCAGCCAAAGGGGACACGGGGGCCCGTCCCTTTAGCAACCAAAGTATACTAGATGAAATAAGACACTTTGAGATTTTCGCCGAGCAAAACCGTACATTTTCTGCGCGCTTCGCGCGCTCAAAGCTTTCTTTTCCCCTTCATTCTTTGGTCGGTCACCCTCAGGAAAATCCTGGCTGCGGCACTGGGCCCACCCTTATCATAAACACCCTCCCTATTGAACTGTGACGGAACGTAGAGGAAAACAGAAAAAGCAATTGTGTTCATGAAGATGAGCACTCGTATTTCTACTCAAGCAAATAAATTGCATGCCGTCACCAGAGATGTGTTAACGTCCCTTATTTTGCTAAATAGGTTTTCTTTTCTTGGTTGTTGGGCAGCTAAATGGTATGTTTTTATTTTTGGTCTTTACCGGACTGTTGGTCCTTGATTGCAGGTCTCGCATTAGCTACGGCAGCTCGTAGTGTCTTATTTTCCCACCTATCTAACTATCTTTGCCATATATATATATATGTGACCTTTCAAAATAATGTGACCGAAATCCAAAGAGTTTCTGAAAAGTGGGGAGGGGGGGGGGGGCGGGGGCGGTAGGTAGTGGGCCCCACTCAGATGTTCTACCCCTCCCCCTAGACAAAATTCTGGCTACTTCACTGTCCGAATAACAACGTATTCGTATTCCTATTCAAATAGGTGCTGGAGCCTGATCTGATTGACATTGAACGTATAGAAAATGTTCTTCATCAGCGTCCTACACAAATCATAGTTCCGTTTTTCGTCACACCGCAGTATTCGACATCCAGAGGTCACTAAAGGTCATGTTACCAAATATTGCGCCCCTGTAGCTTTTTCTCTAATTGGACTAGAATCATAGGATGAATACAATATTCCCCAAATCCCCATCCCCATCGTCACAACACGAAGTTTGACCTCTCAAGGTCACATGTTAAATTAAGGTCATGAATGTGGTCACTTCCAGGGCGCATTGAGCCCCTTATAAATCGTAGTCACATAGAGCAAGAGGAAAGCAACCTCTCCTAGCATGCTTCCGAGGGGCGATTGAGGCACTGATAAGTACATTTAATCATTAAATGCCAAAAGTAGCTGATAAAGAACAATAAGAGGACAAGTCGAGCTTTACAGGAGGACCTTGAACGCCACAGGACGCCTCTCATCGAAAGACACGGAAGGCTCATCGGGGTGCAAAGCTTCTACTGGACGCTACAGTTAGTTGGTTAGTTATTTTTATTACTTTTTTTACGACACGTCGACCGTTGAGTCATATAGCGTCGCCAATCTCTCACGCCGATTGGTCGCGGGCGAAGAGTAGCGACAGGTGAGATTCGAACCCACAATCTTTCGATTGTGAGACGAGCATCTTACCCCTAGACCACTCGTCCCCTGGACGCTACAGGACCTCGTTTGAAACGCTACGTGAGGCTCCCCGGACGCCTCATTGGCCGAACACTATGGGAAACCTGAAATGCCAGGAGGCTCCTCGATGGCACAGAAAGCTTTCCGGTGGCAGGTGGAGGCCCTGAAAGTTGTCGTTAACAAAAACGTAAAATGTGCTTGATTCAGGTTCTTAAAAGGTTCGGGGATAGGCCAATGAAGTTGAATTCATTAAGTATACACCGAACAAGGTTTCTGCGATTTAGTGGTTCACTTTCATATGTTGCAAATGTTCGAAATGTTCCAAATGTGATTTCGATTCGAAATAGGTACACATAGAAGAATGTGTGCTTATTTCATGTTAATGAAGGTTCGATGAAAAGTCAAAGAAGTTGAAAAAAATGATTACCTACCAAGGAAAGATTCTTTGATTTCGTGGTTTACTTACGTGCATCATAAAGCTTAAAAAAGAATTATGCAATGCTCCGTCATCCAGCTTGACCATCTACCGCCCTGGTATCTCGAACTTACGGTCACTTTTGATAGATTATTTCAGAACTTTTTACTGAACCCGAAACATTTTGACAATTTTTCATTGATTTTGCGCAGGTTTTGAAGTCTTGAAGGGCAATCCTAGTAGTACGAAATTATTGTAGCACAAATGACATCGTTCAACTAGCAGAATTATGAATATGTATATGCAAGCGGGCACCGTTTAGATACACCTACATGCAAAAATATGACGTTAGGCTTGCATTATGCCTTCCCCTTCCCCATTATGCATGTACGAACTAACTTGCATTGAATTATAGCGACTTTCTAAGCGGCCCGACGTGAAATTTATTTTCGAAATTTAGAAATTTTAAACGGCCTACGGAAAAGGATGCTAAAGATACATATCGTCACGAACAAGAACGGGAGAATATCTATGCGGAATATAGACTAATTATATCTCTCGGTTCTCCGCCTTCCAGATTATCCACGTCAATTGTTATTTCAGAGGCTACGTTTTTGAAAGGAACGATAAAATAAATGGCCAAATGAAACCATGGACCAGTCTGCAAAAGTTGGCGGTATTTTAGTCCGCATAATTTTCATAGCACACTGCACTTCCCTGTCAAAATGTGTGTTGTTTCCCTGGACCCCGACTTTTTCAAACGTTCTTCCTTCGCCTCTGCACTGAGGCGACAAATGCAGCAGGCCAGTTGCTAGGGAAACCATTAATGACTTTAGCCCACTCCTGGGGCGTGCTCGCGTTACGCCACTAGCCCAAATACATACATATACCAACCCCCCACACACATACGCTCATACGAATGTGTATGTATATGCAAATATATATGTACATATACATATATACATATACACATATATATATATATATATATATATATATATATATATATATATATATATATATATATATATATATATATATATATATATATATATATATATATATATATATATATATATATATATATATATATATATATATATATATATATATATATATATATATATATATATATATATATATATATATATATATATATATATATGTGCATATATATGTTGCATATATCCATATATATATGTATATATATATATATATATATATATATATATATATATATATATATATATATATATATATATATATATATATATATATATATATATATATATATATATATATATATATATATATATATATATATATATATATATATATGTGTGTGTGTGTGTGTGTGTGTGTGTGTGTGTGTGAGGAGCACGTCATTTATAATTTATTTTCATATTGATTGTCTTGGCTAGGGGTGAGTGCAAAACCGCAGGTCAGCATGCCATGAAACCGCGTTTGTTCAGGAAACCTGCAAATCCAGGCGACGCTAAGTCGGTCTCCGAACACAAATAGTCAGCTCACTCAGGAGATAAAATTTGGCGAGATGCTATATGGCTTCTACGCCCACTACTTGCAAAGCCCAATAGGGTAATTGTCTTATTTTAAGTGCGTCTAATCCGGCATCTCCCCTTTCCCTCCCCACACTCTCGCCTTCCCTGCGACGAAGCCCCTGCCAACAGCAGCCGGCCTGATCTCAACGTCCACCCGTACTCCGCTTGTAGGTCGACGCACGCACACATAGTGGTTAGCGAGACACGGCAGCAGCGGTATCACGCCAATTGTGTCCGCTTCAGGACGACGGCCGGAACAGCAGCTGAAGCTGGCACGACAGCCGGCACGGCTGGAGGACGGGCGCTGGCCAGGCAGACGTCGGCCGCTTCTTCCGGTAAGCTACACTGCGGCGGGGGCTGCCGACCTCCGCCGACGCCCCGGGGATCCGGGTCGGCCTCAGTGACCCCGACAGTGACAGCTCTGGCCCACG
Source organism: Ashinkailepas kermadecensis (assembly GCA_034440615.1). Lineage (NCBI taxonomy): Eukaryota > Metazoa > Arthropoda > Thecostraca > Neolepadidae > Ashinkailepas > Ashinkailepas kermadecensis. The sequence goes on along the minus strand of JAOTOM010004701.1, from coordinate 381,848 downwards.
CCGACCCGTGTGATGTCTTCTGCTGACCTCGTGCCAGCGCCGACTGCACGCAGCATTTGTCACCGGCGCCGAGGGTAGCCTGACTGCTGATCCGTGTGGTAGACTGCGCAATAGCGGCTAATGTGGACCTCCGCAGTCCACAATGACAAGCGGTAAATGTCACACTGAATATTCGTTGAATTGATGTGACGTGGACGGGTGGCCGATCTGTTGAATAATTGAACCGTCTTGTTCTAATGTGCTGAGGTAATGCACAACTCGATGGTGCTTGAAGTGTAATGGTAATTGTCCTGTCATATATACATACGCGCACACGCACCCCATACACACACACGCGCACGCTCACCCACGCACGCACGCACGCCGATGTAGGTATGCCCATATATGCATACATTACCATGCATACGTTAGTACCATAACACTGGCTGTGTTGGACGGTCGTTCGCAACGCGGACGGGTGGGGTGAATTCGAATGTGATATTAAAGTTGAATATATATTTATATCTTGCTAGGAGAGCCCGCCATCCAATGTACATAGACGGCTCGCAACACAGGTTTTAAACATTTTTGTTGTCAATATTGCATAAAAACGCGAATGAAAACAAATCTTAGTACAAACTTACGCACCCGTCCTCAAGCAGTGACTACATTTCTTCAGTAGCCAAAGCACACAACGCCGCACAGATGTTCCGATTCTTTGGTGAAGGAGGAACAACAAGAAGTCAGTGATCCCTCTTTTTCCAGAATGTAAGAAGAGTGTGGTCAATTTCGCAGCGGAAAGCGAAGATCAGGTTAATCAGAACCCTATTTTGATGCTGAGCTCGTGATGTGAAGAACTCACAATGTCGCAGCTTTGAAATTGTGAATATATTCGTCGAAGTATCAGGCATTTTGATGCTTTGACCGACGTCAATGTTCACCACGTTCAACTGGTGGTTAGCGCGGAAAGCGGAAATCCCAGACACTTTCATAATGTGTCCTAAAGCTGACATTCCGCCGAATCGTTGTTGCCGATTCCGATCGGCGCCGCGGACGACGCCTGTGACGTGCTGTGACCGATGACGTCACAGGCCGACTGAGTGATCTGCCCTGACCGCTGGCGTGGCGCTCAGTAACCCAGCGCGCCCCACAGAGAGCAGAACTAAGGTGGCTGACGGCCGGCACACAGAACGCTCCCCACAGGTCAGTGAGTGTCAGACATGGATTGTTAGTCGATACCGGGGTACACATCGTACGGATGTCACCCCGAGCTCGGTAATCAAAGCGGACACACGTGGACGCAACCATGGTGGCAAGCCTGACATAGGTGTTGGAGCCAGGGTAGCAGTTGTAGTGCCGTTTTGCACTGCGTGAGTCATGACAGATTATGATAATAGCTGATTGGGTGGCTTGCAAGAACCTACACATTAAGGAATGTGTGTAGGGCTGGATAATGACGCTTGGTGTGGACCATTCCAGGTGTTGGATGCGTGTATACAAAGCACTGCCTGTGATGGCGACAGCCCATGTCACTTCCAATGTGATAAGCATTGCTCTTGTTCCAAAGCGAACTGTTACATTAGATATTGTGGCCACAGCATATGTACAGCGGAGCGAGCTATTGCATTAGATATTGTGGCCACAGCATGTGCACAGCAGAATGTGTATTATCTATTAATACTTATCGCTCCCTAATGTGAAATTCCGCTTTGGTGGCGACTTAAGGTCGTGACGTACAAATTATCAGAGTGCAGATCATCCTGCAAAGGATTCACATCTCGTGGACATAATTAACATCACATGCTATTAATTCCCTTGAATGCTGATGCCATAGCGAGGATGTGTTAGTGTGCATAACCTGAATAGCACGATCGCCTGTCCGTGCCACTGCCGCTCACCAGCATTGCGTGATAAAGTGGTTCCCTTCTTGTCCCTCATTGCAGTCTCTGAGCGTGATACAGTGGTTCCCTTCTTGTCCCTCACTGCAGTCTCTGAGCGTGATACAGTGGCTCCCTTCTTGCCCTCACTGCAGTCTCTGAGCGTGATACAGTGGTTCCCTTCTTGTCCCTCACTGCAGTCTCTGCGCGTGATAAAGTGGTTCCCTTCTTGTCTCTCGCTGCAGTCTCCGAGTGACAGCCGGAAATAAACACTCGCGTTGAGCTCTGTGGAGCCTAGTGTTGTTAACCACGCAGAAAATGTAAGAAAATGATTCAGAGAGCAAGGCGTTTTTCGCCATTTATTTACATGTAACAACATAGAGCTTATGTTGAAACTTCTGAAAGCTTAGGGTCACTGAAATAAAAAGTTGTACCCTTTGTTCTTGCCAGGGATCAGATTATACATGCTTTTACTGAGACTGTGATGAAAAAACATGACAAACATCGATGCATAAATCGTCATATCACGTTCCCTAAGGTCAGCAGTATGTAAGTGGGCAAGCAGATAATGTCACTAATGTAAGCTTCTATGTTGGTAATATCCCAATGTATGAGTAGTGTCAGAGAAGTAGGCTAAAGTGCTGGTTTATCGTAAAACGAAGACAAAATTATTCAAAAGCGCAAGGTAATGCAAGTATAATTATGTTCACATTCATCCGTACCAGATTGGGTTCGAGCCACACCACCCCATGTGTTCAGGTAGTCTTCAGGATGACAAAATGTTGGTAATGTGTTGTGTCCGTGACGGTCTCTGTTAGAGTCTGACCATCACCAGCTCCTGTGCTTAGATGGTCTTCAAGATGTTAAAATGTTGGTAATGTGTTGTGTCCGTGACAGTCTCTGCTAGATCTGACCGTCACCACCCCATGTGTCCAGGTGGTCTTCAGGATGACAAAATGTTGGTAATGTGTTGTGTCCGTGACGGTCTCTGTTAGAGTCTGACCATCACCAGCTCCTGTGCTTAGATGGTCTTCAAGATGTTAAAATGTTGGTAATGTGTTGTGTCCGTGACAGTCTCTGCTAGGTCTGACCGTCACCACCCCATGTGTCCAGGTGGTCTTCAGGATGCCGACGTCGTGGTCACTCCTGACGCTGCTGGTCCTGGTGGCCACAGTGTCGGCCCAGACGTTCATCAACTACTCCGGCGGTAAGCGCCAACCGAGTGCGTGGCACGGTTGTGGCCTTCCGGATTACAACATCCTTGCATGCCATTGCTGTTCAAGTAGCATTTAAAAGCACTTTGGTAATATTAATTGTTAGGGTGTCTGTCCTCCGATGTCCGCCCAAGCCCCGCCACCAATAATGTGTTATTCCAGTGAAGTAGCGCACGGCACGCGAAGCTCCGCCTGTGATTTGGTCGCACCAAGCAGGTGCGATTGGATGCAGGTGACGGGAGAATCATCCAGCATCCTGACAGGTATAATGCACGCATATATATACAATTTACCAAGTTTATCCAAGTTAATCCAACTCGACAAATTTTACCAAATAATTTCATCGCGGTGTTTAGTAGTCCAAGATTTCACACGCTATTCACAAACATAACAAATTCCCTGCTTTGTTCTATGATGATTGACAATAATATCAGCTGACACTTGTTTTTCGTCGGAAACCGAAAGGAATTCCAATACGTTGAACAGCAACACATACGACGAACTGTAAATGCGCGCATTGATTCAAAATCGGGGTGGAAACCAATGAGTTCGAAATGATCGAAATCAACTCGAATTCGGAATGAACGAATTGACATCCTGCTCAATCGGTACCGAACATTTGCAGTACGCTTCGATTAGTTATGAGCGCTGAATTCCTTACCGTTTGTAATATAAAAGACCCTTTACCGGAGCCCTACCAGACGTATCCTGTTTTGAAATACTGCAATACATTTCGTTGTACTGGAGCTGGTAAGGCTGCATGAGCTTCAAAATAGAGCTGTGTCGGTCGGATTCTGTCCTGCCAACATCAAACCCATTAGTACAATGGATAAAGCTTAATTCTGAAATCTATACCCAGTTGTTATTTGAAGACAGCCCCTTTGCAATGCACCGCTTATTGCATCGTTGAAATTCGCTCTCGCAGTTCGACATAACTTTCCGCCACTCGCAATGCGTCACGGGGAGGACAAATTCACCCTTCCACTAACGTTTGTTCGGAACGAGATATAGGAAAGCGACATGAAATACGTACGTCCTGGAACTTTTCGAGTTAATCAACACCTTATTTTCCATGTTTTTCGGTTGAATTTCCACGTCAGGTCAAACAGGTTAATGTCGGGATGAAGGCAGTAACCCGTCTACTCCACAGTTGTTTAACTTTGGTCGTAAAATAAGTTCCATTTCGTGTTTCGATGTTGATGATGAGCAAATTGAGGACTTCGTCCAGGACAGGTAACACGTGCAAAGGTCAAGCTCACTAATCCTGTAAAAATTAATTTCCTGGAAATATGTGATGAACTGTTGAGGTGAAAATTTCGGGAACTGCTGGGTATGCTTGTTTTTCGCTTTTTTTGAAAATTTCCGAGCAAAATCCCCAAACGGTATTTTTTTCCAACCAATTTCTTTAAAAAAAACTTCTGAACTTGAATCTTAGGACCCCCAATTACGTCACAAATGAACGCGGCGTACAAAATTTCCCTGGTTTAGCCATTGTTTACATAATAATCGTCCGTTCTTCGGTCCATGCCTGGAATACATGAATATTCTGAATGTTTTATGTCATATCTCATTGACCTGAATTGATAACTGAAACCTGGCACCCTTTTAGAGGACACGATTTGCCACTATGCTTATTCTGTGTTCTTCAAACATATCAATCAGCAACAAAGTTATGAGCAAAGAAACATTTGTCTAGTTTAAGCCTTCAACTGACCTGGAAACATGATCTGAGAATACATTTTCTATCATTGCATTTTATTCGATCATTTATCTATGCACCCATATTTCACTTTTGACCGTATCTTGCCTGATTTGGACATGAAAAAATGCTCAAATGCACATATAAAAAGCATCAAAACCAGGTGCTGATCTGCCCTTGACCCGCACAAGCTCCGTTCTCATATTATCATCTATCAGCAAGTATCTAGAACTCTTTGCGTGACACAATCCACGCTGAACAATTCTCGGGAAGATATGTCAAATTTCAGTTCAGAAGTTGCCTCGAGTAAATATTAAGGTGGTCGAAATCCCCCACCCCGCACTGCTAGAGTTAATTATTTCATGGCATATAGGTGACTCTGAATCTGCCTAAGGTTCGCTTAGATCAACTACTTCGTTTAGACATTGAGTTCAGATAAGATAGCGTTCGGGGGCAAATTAAAGTTAAAAAGATGGCTTGTTCCCTCCCCTATTTTCAATTCAACCAAATCAAAGACCGCCATTCAGTGCGCACGGTTTCTATTAATATACGTATTGTTGCTGATGGGCCGCCTGGATCCCTTACATGACATACTGGGGCCATTCAACGTGGCCAATATAATGCGTTAATTAGTCACGGATGGACCAAAGTCTCAGCAGCTGGTGAGGCCTATCGCAGTGGTCATTGGTCACGGATGGACCCAGTCTCAGCAGCCGGTGAGGCCCCGCAGTGGTCATTGGTAACGGATGGACCCAGTCTCAGTAGCTGGTGAGGCTCCCGCAGTGGTCATTAGTCACGGATGGACCCAAAATCTCAGCAGCCGGTGAGGCCCCGCAGTGGTCATTGGTAACGGATGGACCCAGTCTCAGTAGCTGGTGAGGCTCCCGCAGTGGTCATTAGTCACGGATGGACCCAGTCTCAGCAGCCGGTGAGGCCCCGCAGTGGTCATTGGTAACGGATGGACCCAGTCTCAGTAGCTGGTGAGGCTCCCGCAGTGGTCATTGGTCACGGATGGACCTAAAATATCAGCAGCCGGTGAGGCCCAGCAGTGGTCATTGGTAACGGATGGACCCAGTCTCAGGAGCTGGTGAGGCTCCCACAGTGGTCATTGGTCACGGATGGACCCAAAGTCCCAGCAGCTGACGAGGCTCCCGCAGTGGTCATTTCAGCCAGAAAACGCTAATATAATGGTGAAAGATCACGCTTAGTCATAGTCAGATAGTCCGAGAAAACAGTATTGTCAGTTTCTATCAGATAAACAATCCCTGAAAGTTCCATGCAAATATCTGCTTGTGGGAATGCGTATCATCTTCCTAAAGGTTTTTGCAGGTACGATGACGTAATTGGTCGTAGGTCAGTGACTTTCAATAACCTGACCCAAATTTTTATTTCACATGCAAAATTGTTGCAGAAAAAGGCCCATCAAATTTGGGATTGCGACCCTATGCCGCTTTTCCGTTGTCTCGAAAAACCCGCGGGGAGTGGAGATTTCCATCCACCTCCGTCCGGGCAAGGGCTGCGAAATTATTAACCAAAGTCGGCACTGATACCTACGTGGTCTCCTTGCGGAAAATCACCAGCGTATTTGATGCAAGCATGCTGTATATCTCCCGTGTGCTCTGTCTGTGTATATCCTATGTGCTCTGCCCGTGCATCTCCTGTGTTCTCTGCCTGTATATATCATGTATTCTCTGCCTGTGTATCTGCCTTCTCTGCCTGTGTATCTCCTGTGCTCTGCCTGCATGTCTCCTGTGTTCTCTGCCTGTATATCTCCTGTGTGCTTTGCCTGTGCATATCGCTGCATATCCATCATCACCCTATCGCCGCTCAGCTTCATCAGCCGCATCCACTCATCCTCCTCGCTCCACACTACATCCCAGTCGTCGGTTCTCTACACTGCCTCTCCGCTACCTTCATCCTTGTATCCGAATGGCCAGAGCTGACCGAAAAGCCTCCAATCCATCAACCAATCGCAACCAGCCATCGACTTCGTCATCACCATAGTGCAGATGCCACGACCGTCGGCAGATGCCACCATAGTCTCTCCCCCGAGCATGCGACTGGGAGACTCAGATAGTGTTGATGACACGACCACTGATTCCCCCCCCCCCCCATGAGTATGCTGCTGGGTAGCAAAGATAGTGTTGACGCCGTGACCACAGTGTCCCCCACTGAGCATGCCGCCGGATGACTCGCAGTGTCGCCTCATCTGGGCCTGTTGCTTGAAGGCGGCCGGCTGGGCTCGCTGAGCCAGCGCGCGGCGGTGGGCACGGTGGACCCGTGCGTGCCGCACCCGTGCGGCCGTAACACCCGCTGCAGCGTCAACAGTCGCGGCATCGGCGTTTGCCGCTGCATCGACGGCTTCTTCCCCAAGCCGAACACCCTCGCCGGCTGCGGGCCGCAGTGTGTCAGGTAAGCCGGAGATGGTGTCAGGTGAGCCAGAGACGGTGTCAGGTGAGCCCGAGACGGTGTCAGGTGAGCCCGAGACGGTGTCAGCTGAGCCCGAGACGGTGTCAGGTGAGCCCGAGACGGTGTCAGGTGAGCTGAAGACGGTGTCAGCTGAGCCCGAGACGGTGTCAGGCAGAGTGGGAAACTTACTTTTCGGGTTGGGAGTCGGAGTGCATACCGACTTCTTCCGGAGTACTTTTTCATGGACATATTATTTTTTGATACATGGAATCTGTTTACCGGTAACCGATGGAAAAAGCCTACGTAGTCAGCACCTATGTAATATGCATAAGTGATATGCATTGTCATTTTTGGTCAAACCAAATGTCAAAACAGAGTAACAAGGAAGTGAACAATTGATGGCACCGCCCGGCAGCGAATCGTAATAATCAGCACAGCTTCGTCTCTCATAACTCACAGGAGCAATGCGCTTTCCTTTCACTGTTGGTTTCAGTACAAGGCTAGTCATATGAAAACAAACAAAAATACTTCGCACTTTACCCAGAGCGCATACCAATTCCCTACGTAATACGAACCCACCTCCGCGACCGCACACGCCACTGTCGGATGGGATAGCGGTGTGCAACGTAAAGGATCAGTCAGGGTCTTGTGTTTGCGGCATGTCACTGTTGACAACGTGTTCAAAGTTGTTAATTGTTATGACGTCATATAAAAAATATCTTGCAACGATTGGTTGACAGACAAATTTCAGAACAGAAAACACTAACGCAGCGAATTCTGATCGCCGGCCTCCGGAACTCCGGAGGACGTCCCTTAAAACTGTCAAATTTCCCCACTATATGGGTGGCGCGAACGCAGGTTTTCGAAGGCGCGGCTCCAGAGTCGGAGTAACCGGAAAATACTGTACTCGGTGCGCAGGCGCGTCGTCTTGCAAGCGCTGTTGGCGCGTTGTCGTCTGCGTTTCCGGTGGTTGAGATTGAGAGAAGGGTGTGAAGCTGTGGTCCGGCTGCTGACTGCTACGAAAAGTGGTTAGTTTGAGTGGTAACCGTAAGTGGAATAACCAGCGTTTTTGTGGGTGTCGTTCTGTGTTTGTTTTTATTGATATCTGTGTTCCCACATTTGTGTCGGAGTACATGTGAAGCCCATGCTATCCAGTATGAACCCGGAGTGCAAAAATGTTTTCAGAGATAAAACCTCTGAATAAGTGCCTTAATTCCCACCATGGTGTCAGGTGAGTCAGAGACGGTGTCAGGTGAGTCCGAAACGGTGTCAGATAGCCGAATACGGAGACGAAGACTGAGACGAAGACGGTTTCGGTCTAAAGGGTGTCACATCTCATGTGGAAGGGGGCACATTCCCCCAAGTTACAGTGCGGTTTGCCCACTATGCAATGAGCCTGGGCAGCCCGTCCTCCGGGCTGGGCTGCACGAGATCAAAAACAATGCTATTAAAATAATGATCGTAGGTAAGAAGAAACGCTTCCGTCAAGGGGATATAGCTTTCCAGAAATCCTGGTGTGTGCACAATATATGTTTCGCAAGGGGCACTGGACTTTTCAAGAAGTGGGAGAGACAACATTACAAAATGATGTTGTCCAGCGGTATGGTATGGCAGGCATTCCACAGCTTCCCTAGACATGTTGTGCATACAACAACTTGGTTTGTGGGTGCACGTGCACCCACGCAGTGATACGCAGGTGCACTTCTGGCTTGCGTAGACCGTTGCGTGCAGAACACAAGTTGCACAGGTTGTTGATTCGCCAGCATGCAGTGTGGATAGTGGGAATGCAGTGAGCAGTCATAGCAGCTCAGGCAATGACTGGCTTCCAACGTGAATTATCAGTGCATCGTACTAACTGTTCCATACTGTCAGAGTGTCCGGCAGACCTAAGGGCCTACCTCAGCGCGGCAAACCTTCTTAATAAGATATTTGTTTCACGACCGCATGTTCGAATGCGACTGTTCTGTATTCAGAACACGTGAGTCGGACGATATTCCGCGCCTCGCGGGAAGTGTGCTTCTGTCAAATGGCCGTCGGTCTAGCTACACGCCAGGCGGCGCACCCTTGGGGCAGACCGCCGCATCCCAAGGGTGGCGCAATTTTTACAGTCGCACGTGCGTGTAGCACATGGTGTTCCAAGTGGTGGGGCGTTGCTTGATGTGTTCCCAGAGTGACCGTGAGTGTGTTCGCCCACACAGCTGAGTTATGACGGGCGCCGGGCGATACGTCTGGGGCACCACCGCCCATGGCGCGCTCCGTCAAGGTCACACCGCACCTGTCTCGGTTCGCCCCCGCGTGTGTGGGGGCGGGGCGAACAAGGCCACGCACTGATACCACCGGGACTCAGAGTCTTCAAAGGAGTCACACCAAACCCGGCCTCAACGAAGCCATTGCCCATTGAGCCATTGAGGTCGTTCGTGCAAATCTTGGATAGTCTTGCAGCTTGAGTTCGTTCGTCCACACAACGAAACATGCCTTCTGTGGTAGGCCCATAAGCACATTTGTGTCAGAAGGTATTTATAATTGTTGAATGTGCTCGAAGCAATCTTTCAATCACAGATTATGGCACTAAAGCATGCAAAGCAACCATGAACAAAAGTCTGTTTTTTCGAACGACATGAGTCATCAGGGATAGCCAGAAAATTCCGGGAACACCCGACACATTTTAGCCTCTGGTAGCTGCTCTGGTCGAAAGGTAGCAGGCCATCAATATCTTTAGTTGAGTGGTAGCCCGAACAAAACTCCGATCATTTCGGAGTTTCTTACGATCGGCTCCATAAAAATTGCCACAAGGAACCATAAGCTTTGGCAGCCAATGGCATAGGGGAAAATTGCCAACAATTTTGGTGTTGCACACGATCCCTCGTACCCAGATCGAGAGGTCAGTGCTGCTAAGTGTGCAATATGCGATTGTGGGAAAAGTTGGTTTTGTCGCTGCTGCAGCTGCAATACGTACAACACTACACATCATCAGTCCATGATCCCTGGAGTAGCTCCGACCCGCATTCTGACCACGCCTGTTACTACATTGCTGAATGATGGCGGAAAACAGGTTCTTGCACGTGCACTGTGATCTCATGAGTACAGCGACTAGACAAATCTTAATTAGTTATAGCCATTACATGCGACCTGAGCCATCTCTTTCATCCGAATGATCTGCCTCTGTAGCTCGTAGTTGCCTTTGACAGCACTCATGTGCAACATCATGGCCTTATCACTGCTACAGATATGGTCTTTGCGTCGCCACACATTTTTCCTATACGCTGGTTTCCACTAATATCGGTTGAGCTGGTCAACTGCTACAGTAGGCCATCCCCCTATCCCACCCACCCTCCCTCTTTCTGAGCCATTAAGGTGCGCAACAAAATGGCGACTACGCGCCGGAACGGCGTGCAATGGTGTCCATGGGCACTGCAGGCTGACCAAGTTGCAAAAATGGCGATATCACCCACATGCAGAGAACCGGAAGCAGGAACAAAACGGGGACGGTTCTCACCGTGAAGCAATAGGTTATTTAGAACAACAGGCAACCATCAAAACCAACAAAGTAACACAGTCGAGCTTTGGCAGTTTTTCTCCCAGTCACCTCTCCGTCTCTGCCTCTGTGTCTGTTTCTATCTCTGTCGCTATATCTATGTATATATATATATATGTATATATGTATATATATATATATATATATATATATATATATATATATATATATATATATATATATATATATATATACATATGTGTGTCTAAGTCTATCTCTGTCAGGATGGGTGCTGGAACTTCAGAGCCTTACACAACTTTACTGATAGGGTAGGTGAAGCGAATAGGAAGGTTGATAGCCTGATGCTCCTGATATTAATACAAAGATATGAAACTAGCTCAGATGAAAACATCATGCCAAACTTTGCTTATTGATCTTCCTCCCCTTCTTTTCTGGCATTATTTTCTCGTCCTTATTTTGGTTCTATGCTTATGGTGTGCAGCGACAAAATTATTTCCTGCAATATTTTAGTCTCTTTACTTTTGGTAACAGTTTGCGTGCAAGACACAGTTGGGTATCTTTGCCGCATGGACAAGGGAGGGTGCACTCCCGATCACTTATAATGAAGTGGTGGAATTGTGAACAGAACAGAAAGAAAACAGACAGTATTTTGAACAACAAGAATGCATTTGGACAAGTATTCTTCGATCGTGTAAAATTAAACGAATTCAGCTCTGACACTTCATAAATAAATGCTAGCCGCAGCATACTGCGTGCGCACGCGCACGCACACGCATGCACACATGCTTACACAAATGGATATGCGGAGCATGTACGCACACCGCGTGCAGATTTAATGGAACGCGTCACTGATGGCGCTCGAAAAACATGGAAACAGAGCAAAAACGAGAAGAAAATAAAATAACTTAAAAGAGCATTGGGAGCATGAACAAATTGCAAGACCAAGATACAAATAAAAAGCAGATGCGAGAAATGGGCAACAAACTGGGAAGCCATTGTGTCTCTAGGAGAAGAAATCGGAGAAGCATTCGTAGACAAAGCATGATTTGTCAGCTGATCGCCACACAACAGCCTTATGATTACATCATATATAATTTTAATCAGCCGAGATGAGCGTCTCTCGCAGGAAGGAATTCATTTTAAATTTTGGCACCGGTGTTGCTTCGAATCCAAAGTTCCTTCCCACAACCTCATTCTATAGCTTAGGACCATAGCAACTAATAGCGAATTCTGTATGTTTATTATAAATAAATGGTTCATGAAAATGATCACTTGTTCGAGTTTGGCAAGGTGCACTTCTATGTAAATGGACATTTCATCAACATTTTGTAGCAGTTGTTTCGAACCAAATTTGTGCATCACTAGTATGATTTGCAAGTTAGCTAGGTCCAGCATTTTATAATTGTATTGCTATGAAACATTGGGGTGGGTGGGTCTTGCTCGGGTGGCTTTATGTACCAGGGCCCTTTTGTCCCATGCTAAGCAGAGCTTGCTGCTTGAACCGTGGCCCCACCACCGCATCCGCGGATTGCAGTTCAACGACGGAATTCTTACCGGGAGTTTAACGTGCCGTCAATGCACCTATAACACGGTCGCCAGACGCGTCCCCGGCCTTGTCAGGCCAGTTGCCACCTGACCCTCCCAGCCGGGGGGCGGGGAGGGTCCCTATGCGGGCGCGTGACGCGACTCGAACCCTGTCTTGCCAGGACAGAGGCAACACAATGTTTTCTTCTACTTCTGTCTCTGTCTGTCTCTCCTCTTCGTGCGTGATCTGCTCCATCGTCCAGCTCAAGACCACACGAAGCAAGACATGAAATCTGGCGGTTGGGACAACTATTCCCCGTCTCTTCCTGAACCCACCCTGCCGTACCATCTATCCCCGGTTCCGACCTGTCCCCATCCGGTGGAGTTGGTATCAGCCATACCCGGATCCGACCTCCTCTCCCTGCACAACAGTGTGGACGCTGCTCAGTCTCGGTCGGGACCTGTCTCCACCTGGTGGTGTTGGTACATACCAGCCGTCTCCAGTTCTGACCTCCCCTCTCCACAACGGTGTGGACGCCTCTCATTCCCACCACTGCGACCTTCGGCACTCTGGTGGTGTTGGTATGTATGTTTTTACTAGCCGTGTTCACTCAGCCCACGACAGTGTTGAAACAGCCGACCTCGGTCCGACTTGTCCCGCCTTCGTAGCCGTGTACACGAAACCTGTGGCCCGTCGCGAGCGCGAGGCGGACCCTCCTCGGTCGTGAGTTGGCCTTCTCCCCGGTCACGAGGCGGTTCCCTCTGGTCCCGGGACGGCCTCCTCCCCGGTCGCAGCTTGACCCCATCTGTGATGACGAGGTGTCCGCCCTCGGTCGCCAGTTGGTCACCTACGTGGTACCGAGGTGACCTCCTCGATCGCGAGTTGACCCCCTCCGTGGTGGCGAGGTGACCTCCGTCGGTTGCCAGTTGATCACCTCCGTGGTGACGAGATGACCCACTCCCCGGTCGCAGCTTGGCCCCCTCTGTGGTGTCGAGGTGACCTCACTCGGTCGCCAGTGTGACCCCCGTGGTGGCGAGGTGACCTCGCCTGATCGCGATTTGGCCTCCTCGGTGGTGGTGAGGTGACCTCCCCCTGATCGCGAGTTGGCCCCCTCCGTGGTGGCGAGGTGACCTCCCCCTGATCGCCAGTTGGCCCCCTCAGTGGTGGCGAGGTGACCTCCCCCTGATCGCCAGTTGGCCCCCTCAGTGGTGGCGAGGTGACCTCCCCCTGACCGCGAGTTGGCCTCTCAGTAGTGGCGAGGTAACCTCCTTCCCGGCCGCACACGGCGTACCCATCACTTGTGCCGTGCCGACCGCCGGGGCGGTACCCTCCGCCGCAAACACGCCGCGACCTTCGGCCGTCTGTTGACGAGCCGGTGGCAGTGGACGCGGCGGACACGGTCACCGTCGCGGCCGACAGCTGGACGGCAACACGAGCCGTCACGTCCACACTGGGCTGGTGTCGCCTCCTCGTCCGTTCGTGGCCGACAGATGATGCCGGCTCTCCGCCAGCCGGGGAAAATACGGCCGAAACATCGGCCAGGTGGCCGCCGCCGGCCGGGAAGCGCCTCGCCGGCGCTCCGTGGGCGCCACCTTGAATTGGGCCGTCCAAGGTCAGACAGCTGCTAATTTATTCGTCTAATGCAAATCAAAATAAGGCTTCGATAAATCGTCGCGAGCGCTTCAGGCGTAGGCGGCCGCAATTCGCTTTGGTGCAGTGCCTAATAGGTGGCCCCTAGCATACGCTCTAATATGCAATCTGAAATATGCAAATATGCCAGCTAAATTGTGCAATCGTGGATGAGCCATCACAACGTCAAGAGCCTACATGGAAGCACGGCCACGTTTCCCGCTGATGGTCTCGTTTATCTCCTGTGTGACTCACAGCTCCACTAAGCCTCTCTGGCACGTACATGCCGACCTTGTTAGAGGTAGCAGGAAGCCCGCTCTCAGGTGCGCATCATAACGTTCTGGGTAGCTCCTCTCCGTGTCTCGTGCGGGTGCGTCACCCGTTGGTCCGGCCGCGTGTGCGTCATGACGTTCTGGGTAGCCCCTCCCGTGTCTCGTGTGGGTGCGCCGGTCCGACTGGGTGTGCGTCATTCTGCGCACATGTTACTCACTCACCGACGTCATGGCTCGTGAGCTGCCGAGCGTGTCCATTGCGTGACAGCTTTCAGATATTGTGGCAGACCATATTCAGCGTACCCACGTCACTTCCCCGGCGCCCGAGTCCACCAGCATTCAGCGACTACAAAATGTTCAAAGCATTCCCCCACGATGAGACTGATCTCGACTGATTCACCAGCGTGCTCCAGTGGAGCTGTGATTCCCCTGGCGATGGTCGGTCCATTCACGTGCTGTGATGGCTGGTTGGCTGCATCGTCAGCGCAGCTGTGGTGTGAGCACCACAACCACAACCACCACCACAGTGTCAACCGTGTCAGCGCGTGGCGCACTCCTGGCCACCAGCGAACCATTCAGAGCTGCGCGTTGAGCCGGATGTCATACAGCTCATTTAACATGATATTTGGCGATATCTTCACAATGGAATGGGGATCAACTTCCATTAAGTTGAAAAAGTAAATCCAATACGGTCAGTTGGCGTGTCACACCATAAGCGCCATGTGTGTGTCACTGTCACTTGTTGTCACTTGCTGGACGTAGGGTAGGGGTGGGAGCAAATCGGGACTGCACACTCTCATCTCTTCCTTGGTGGCGTAGGGTAGGGGTTGGGGTAGAAGCAAATCGGGACCGTACACTCTCCTCTTCTCCGGATATTCCCCTCACGGTGATGTCAACTTGACATGGTATTGATGAGGAGCCTGTCTGAATCTGGCTGAGAACGAATCGTGCTGAAGACAATCATTATTTCCACAAAGCCCGAAATTTAGCTAGTGTTGAGGTTTTCTTGATTTGGCAGAACACCGTTTTTCCTGCCACGTGGGCACAGACTGATACATCCATGTGTATTGCCATTTACGAACTGAACAAATCCTGAACAAATCTATGGACAAATCCTGGGCAAACACATCACTGGCTGGTCCGAGCCAGTGATGTCCATCATGTGACCGTCACGTGCATCGCGACACGCCCACCAACCGACGGCGTGTCTATGTTTCAGTGACACGCCCACAAACCGACGGTGTGTCTGTGTTTCAGTGACACGCACACCAACCAACGGCGTGTCTGTGTTTCAGTGACACGCACACTAACCGACGGCGTGTCTATGTTTCAGTGACACGCACACCAACCGACGGCGTGTCTGTGTTGCAGCGACACGCACACCAACCGACGGCGTGTCTATGTTTCAGTGACACGCACACCAACCGACGGCGTGTCTGTATTCCAGCGACACGCCCACCAACCGACGGCGTGTCTGTGTTTCAGTGATTCCGAGTGTAGCAATTCTCGCTTCATATGTCGCAACCAGAAGTGCATCAATCCGTGCGTCGAGGCTAACCCATGCGGCATCAACGCCAACTGCGACGTGCGCTACTCGCAGGTGGTCTGCACGTGCCCGCCCGGCTACGACGGCAGCCCGTACGGCCGCTGCTACCCGCCCGTAACAGGTTTGTCGGCCGTTACACATCAGTGACTGTTAGGGACCGGCTTGGCCCAGTGACCGATCGTCAGTGACGACGGCGACCACAGACGTCACCGGGGCGCTGCGCCGGCAAGATGGCCGCGCTGTTTGTCGGGCCGACGTGAACACGTGCCCCATACACGTGTGTGTGTGGGGGGGGGGGGGACGGTGCCCAACTGTTTAGCTCAGCAGGGCACCATTATCCGTCGCCTCATTTACACCTCTGAATATTGGAGGTGGTGGAGTGTGTTCAGGTAAGCTACTGACTCATCAATGGTGGGCCGGATACAAGGGCATACACGGCAGTATAACTACGTAAGTGGTGGCCAACTTGCTGCGACTCACAATCACGTACGCCACGTTTCGCCCACACCCATCGCAGATGGTAGTTTGATGGGACGACCATCAATCGCCCACAACCACCAATCACCGCACTGCCGGCCAAACTGCCGGTGTCGGGACAGAGTGCGTCACTGACGATACACCACGAGCGCCTGATCGCCGTGGGATTGTGCGTTTTACAGATCTCCGCTTTATCACTGCGTGCTGGAGTCTACTTCAAAACGTGCATACACGCATATATCATCCATCATCTTCGGTAGTTGTATCTGTCTAGCATCATTTAGTAGCGAAGGACCAGGTATGCGTGGTGGCGGGGGAGGGGATGGTCAGTTGGCGTGCTGGAGCACGATCACAGACCTGTCCGACGCTGACGGACATGTGACCACTCTGGGACATGACTACTGATCACACTGCGATCACAGACCTGTCCGACGCTGACGGACACGTGACCACTCTGGGACATGACTACTGATCACACTGCGATCACAGACCTGTCCGACGCTGACGGACACGTGACCACTCTGGGACATGACTACTGATCACACTGCGATCACAGACCTGTCCGACGCTGACGGACACGTGACCACTCTGGGACATGACTACTGATCACACTGCGATCACAGACCTGTCCGACGCTGACGGACACGTGACCACTCTGGGACACTAGTGTCTACACGTAGCGTGACGTGCAGACGCCCACGTCGCGGCTGTTGACGCTGCAGCGGGTGCTGACGCTACAGCGGCTGTTGCTGCCGCATGGGGATGGCCGTGACTGCACTCGATCGATTCGCTTCGGCGAGGCGCTGATAATGGGCCAGCAACAAAGCAAACCGCACCTGCGCCCGCCTACCGCCACAGGTTGCAGGCATTGGTCCGAGATGATACATGTTTGGTTCGAACACGAGAGCGTTGTATCTCTGAGTGTTGCATTTCTATCGCGTCCTACGCCTTGACACAGCCATCAACGGCAATTTCCCACCACCCCAGACACTGTTTTGGTATATGTTTCCGACGGGGCCTTTTCAAAGAAACTTTGAGTCGGGAAATTCCAATCTTCTAGCCGAATACCTCTCCCATACGAATATCTACTCTGATTTCGCCCACTTCATTTTGACCTGACCGATACAAATACGCTTGGTGTGCGTGTGGTGTCGCCTGCAGTAGGACAGGTAGCGTCAGCAGCGCTCTCTAGTCAAACAGCAACGCCATTTAACGCGGTAGCGGCGCCAACTGACACGGTAGCGACGCCATCTGACATAATAGCGGCGCCATCTGACGCGGTAACGCCGCCATCTGACCCTATAGTGGCGCCATCTGACGCGGTAGCGGCGCCATCTGACCTTGTAACGGCGCCAACTGACCCTCTGACGGCGCCATCTGACCTGGTAGGTAGCGTCGCTATGTGACCCGGTATCGGCACCACCTGCGCCGGTGGTCCCGACATCTGACCCGGTGTCGCCGGTCTGCCCAGCACGTCGCTGACGCACGGCGCCCCTGTGGTGTGTTTCCAGGACGAGCAATAGGACCGATCTACCACGGCTCCGCCAGCAACGTGGCCTACCGCACCAGGAACGCCATCGGCTCAGGTCAGAACACTACACACCGGCACCGCGCCGGCTCAGGTCAGAACACTACACACCGGCACCGCGACGGCTCAGATCAGAACACAATACACTGGCCCCGCGCCGGCTCAGGTCAGAACACTGTACACCGACACCGCGCCGGCTCAGGTCAGAACACTGCACACCGACACCGCGCCGGCTCAGGTCAGAACACTACACACCGGCACCGCGCCGGATCAGGTCAGAACACTGCACACCGGCACCGCGCCGGCTCAGGTCAGAACACTACACACCGGCACCGCGCCGGCTCAGGTCAGAACACTACACACCGGCACCACGACGGCTCAGGTCAGAACACTACACACCGGCACCGCGCCGGCTCAGGTCAGAACACGAACCGGCACCGCGCCGGATCAGGTCAGACCATTCCCCCCCGCCCCCCCGCGGCTTCAGGTAAAAACACTCTCCACCGGCACCGCGCCGGCTCAGGTCAGAACACTGCACACCGACACCGCGCCGGCTCAGGTCAGAACACTGCACACCGACACCGCGCCGGATCAGGTCAGAACACTACACACCGGCACCGCGTCGGATCAGGTCAGAACACTGCACACCGGCACCGCGCCGGATCAGGTCAGAACACTACACACCGGCACTACACCGCACGTGCAGCAGAGCACGAGCGATCTTCTGGCTCGTCGGGCTGGATACAGATATTTTTATGTGGCGCCTCAGGGCCCATGCTAAGCATTTCAGTAGCGGAGGAGGAGCGGAGGAGCGCCGCCAAAGATGTCCGGCAGCCACCTATCTCGGGTGGCTGCCGGACATCTTATGCCGGGTGGCTGCCGGACATCTTCAGTAGCGGAGGAGCGCCGCCAAAGATGTCCGGCAGCCACCTATCTCGGGTATGAGTGGATAGTTCAATGGGTCGGGTGTGTTGGTTGCCAAGATAGCCCCGTGCAAAATCCTCCTTTAATGCTTCAATGTTGCATTCCTGTCATTGCACTCGGTTCGCCAGAGCAGCTGTTCGGTGATTTAGATCGGTACCTACATGTGAAGACAGGGACGCGTCCAAAAACAATT
The DNA here is from genome assembly GCA_034440615.1 of Ashinkailepas kermadecensis. NCBI lineage: Eukaryota > Metazoa > Arthropoda > Thecostraca > Neolepadidae > Ashinkailepas > Ashinkailepas kermadecensis. The sequence goes on along the minus strand of JAOTOM010004701.1, from coordinate 363,080 downwards.
TCGGAATAGCAAAGTACCCAAGAAAAGTGAAGTAGAAAAGAGCAGACTGAGGGGAAGGAACAACAGCACGGATTACGATACGCAAGGGAGCATTTTCGACCATCTCCCATAACTGACTTAGTAAAACCCTTTATCCCAATAAATTGTGTGCTACGGTCGCCTACAGGCACACTACTGTGTGGGGAATTTGCTCTTCAAAAACTGGGAAAGGGGATATCAAGTCAGGTGGAAAACATCCAAAAAAGGGAGACAATTATAGGCGAAAATAGTGTACATGTCCCGTCAAGTATTCCCTCCGGGAAAGGGAAATTAAGTTTCACAAATGTATGTAGTATATAATACGACAGATTATTAACGATGTATTGTGAATAGTGGAGGACATGATACATTTTCATACCGCCGTAGCATACACTGAGGACTGTGTAACGGCGCCGGTTTATGAGTGCGCAGGCGGCCTTGACCCGGCTGCAGTGCCATCACACGTGCCGCATCAGTACCACCCAGTGGTCAGTGAGACGCAGCCACACTCTGTATGCAGCACAGCACGTCCTCGGCACCACCGACGCATATCGCATTCTATCCACGCGTCCTTGTGCGGCAACGTCACCTGCCGATCACGGGATAGTCCGCACTCACACGCGCGCACCCTCCTCACGATACGAGAGGCTGTCGACATCTGGGCCGCCGGTACTCCAGGGGCACCGGCAAAATATTGCAAGCTGGTTTCGTTGGCCGTGAACGAGGTCGTCCTCTAGAGAGTGGACATATTCACGTTAAGATATCCAGACTCGTGACGGGGGCCCATCCAAGTGGATAGGAAAACACGGTGACGAGTTCCCAAAAGAGAGCTATTTTCTGATGACGATTATATCACGTGATATTTCCCGGATTGTATCTTTCTCCGGTCTCAATTTTGCAGTTCTGAATCCAAACGTATGATGCACCGCCGCGGATTTTCACATTTCTGGCTATGCTATCCGAAGTGTGGAAGGACTACACTAGCGGTTCTGAAGGTGGAGGGGACATCCGGACCATAGCCCCTTTTTCGAGCCTGGAAGGTGGGACCAACATATCTCCCCTCACGCTCATAGTCTGGGTTTACTGTACTATTGCAACACATTTGGCCCGTACAAACTGTACTAATACCGCAATTTATGCACACAATAATGTTGCAGAGAACGATTTAAACCTCCTATTTACTACGAGAGAACCTTACAATAAATGTGCACCAGTGATTTCGCCACAAGGAGATCCCTAATGTCTCCCTGACTTCCTCCCAAGATAATTTCTAGCCTTAATATTGAGCCATGTGGAGTATGCCTCTCATCATCTCTAATATTTCAGAGTCGGAGCTAATACTCCCTTTCGCCATTTCTTTATTTACTTCATTTAGAGTGTAATTCGGCCATGCGTTTCACGTCTGTGTGCTCGTTAAGGGTCAGGCTTCAACAAGCTTTGTCCTGTAAATTAACCCATGCCGTGCTAGCCCGGCAAGTTGTTTAGCCTCCCCATTCTCACCTATACTAGCAAGTGAAGCCAAATATGTTGGCACCATCGTCCTAAAGATGCACCTCACACAGACGGAAGAATTGCTTCTCAAGTACGCTGTCATGACACAATGCTAAACCGTAGTTCCAGCGGTGCCTTCACTGAGCAGTCTCGAAGGTGGATGCACTCGTCCTCGCGACTTTGACACATCGATGCCATCCAAAGCAGACCAGATCATTATGCCACTCAACCTACGCGCACCACAGTTTATACTAAGGACAATTGGACCGTCAAGAATGAAACCGCGAGAAGCTAACAGCCCTCAAGTGTACTTTGCGGTACGCAGGGCTCAGCAACCATGTTTTTTTACAATGCAATATCAAACGAGGCTAGGAGTGCTCAAAACGAAGGCATAATGGTATCACAAGCATCTGTATCTTAGCTTTCGCCACTTGCGTTAGTAACCATCGGAGCATAAAATGCATCCAAGTCTGCGTTAATAACCACCGTGCCATAAACTGCATTCAAGCTTGCGTTAATAACCACGGTAGCATAAAATGCATGTATGACTGGGTTAATAACCACCGTAGCATAAAATCCATCTATGACTGCGTTAATAACCACCGTAGCATAAAATGCATCCAAACCCGCGTAAATAACCACTGTAGCATAAAATTCATCCAATCCTGCGTTAGCAACCACCGTAGCATAAGTGCATCCAAGCCTGCGTTAATCACCACCGTAGAATAACATACATCCAAGCTTGCATGAATAACCACCGTAGCATGAAATGCATCCAAGCTCACGTTTAATAACTACCGTAGCATAAAATGCATTCAAGGTAGCGTTAAGAAACACTGTAGCATAAAATGCATCCAAGCATGCGTTAATAACCACCATAGTATAAAAATGCATGCAAGCTTGTTTTAATAACCCCCGTAGCATAGAATGCATCAAACCTTTCGTTAATGACCACCATAGCAGAAGATGCATCCAAGTTTTCTAATATTATCCATCCCAGTTCCGATGAGCCGATATGGTCGTCGGGATCATGGTGAATGTCGTCGCATGTTCCTGGTAATCGCAAGGCATCCATGCTTAATGTGGTATAACTGTTTCACATTTTGACTTTTCAGCGATCACTTGGTGTCAGGAGGTGGAAATGCCATCGTTGTTGTCTGAGACAGCGGTGCCCCACTGCGGTTGACCGAGACCCGTGCGTGTGCTCAGTGACCAGCCGCGCCGGCCCGCCCGCTCCGCCGACGAACCCGTGCGCAGTCGGCGCGTGCGGCGCCAACGCCAACTGCGCCAACGTCAACGGCAGGGCCGTCTGTTCGTGTCCGGCCGGCCACCAGGGCAACCCGCTCACCGGCTGTCAGCGCGGCCAGTGCACGCGTGAGTAGTGGCGCGCCGACACCCGGACGGTAGGTGAGTGTCCGGCCGGCCACCAGGGAAACCCGCTCACCGGCTGTCGGCGCGGCCAGTGCACGCGTGAGTAGTGGCGCGCCGCCGCCCGGACGGTAGGTGAGTGTCCGGCCGGCCACCAGGGCAACCCGCTCACCGGCTGTCGGCGCGGCCAGTGCACGCGTGAGTAGTGGCGCGCCGCCCCGGACGGTAGGTGAGTGTCCGGCCGGCCACCAAAACCCGCTCACCGGCGGCGCGGCCGGAGTGCACGCGTGAGTAGTGGCGCGCCGCCGCCCGGACGGTAGGTGAGTGTCCGGCCGGCCACCAGGGCAACCCGCTCACCGGCTGTCGGCGCGGCCAGTGCACGCGTGAGTAGTGGCGCGCCGCCGCCCGGACGGTAGGTGAGTGTCCGGCCGGCCACCAGGGCAACCCGCTCACCGGCTGTCGGCGCGGCCAGTGCACGCGTGAGTAGTGGCGCGCCGCCGCCCGGACGGTAGGTGAGTGTCCGGCCGGCCACCAGGGCAACCCGCTCACCGGCTGTCGGCGCGGCCAGTGCACGCGTGAGTAGTGGCGCGCCACCACCCGGACGGCAGGTGAGTGAGTTCAGGGCACGCGTGAGTAGTGGCGCGCCGACACCCGGACGCGGCCGGCCACCAGGGCAACCGCTCAGGGTGGGAGAAGGTAGTGGTGTTCAGGGAACTGCTGCCGCCGCACACTTGGGACCATATACCCAGGGCCTGCTACCTACACCCAGGGCCTGCTCCACCATATACCCAGGGCCTGCTCCACCATATACCCGGGCTTGCTGCCGCCAAAACACCCGGGGCCTGCTGATCAATCTGAAGCCTATAGCCAACAGATGTCCGATGCCACCTCCCCCTCCCCGCGCACACCTCAGAATTCGGACAATCGGCCCAGTATACAGGATGAGAGGGTGACGGGACACATTACGAGCGCCAGAACAAACTGCGCTTCCGGTGAGCGCAATTTAATTTGGCAGCATCGCCTGCATGAAATGAAACCAACAACACTGTCAAAGTATACCAACCTCGTTTAAACTGGTGACAATTGTGGCATACAAATGCATCATTTTTATTTTTATTTTTCCTGGACAAACAAGTCTGAACTCCCATCACGCTGCTGCCACCTGCTACTAATATATTCCTCTTGGGGTCCTAGCGAGTGCTCTGGCAATTCGAAAGCCGTTAATTTCGTCTTCCGAGTCTACGAAATGAGACATAAATGCCAGTGATCACCCAAACTACAGTACCAAACACGTCAAAGTATACCAACCTCGTTTAAACGGTGACAATTGTGGCATACAAATGCATCATTTTTATTTTTATTTTCCTGGACAAACAAGTCTGAACTCCCATCACGCTGCTGCCACCTGCTACTAATATATTCCTCTTGGGGTCCTAGCGAGTGCTCTGGCAATTCGAAAGCCGTCAATTTCGTCTTCCGAGTCTACGAAATCGAGCGACATAAATGTCGACAGTGATCCACCCCCAACTCGCACTTCACTGAGATCGAACCATGCGCGATACCCTTTTTGTCGCCGACTCACTGCCTGGGGCCATAGGGCCAGGAGTGATCTGCCCTTTCTCCTTGACGTAAACTTGATATACCCGTGATGCTCACTTAATATCTTGCAGCCGAAATGCATTGTAGACCCCTCCACCCCCACAATCTTAAGAGCCGCATCCACCGGTACGGGACCGTGATGACGTGCCTCGCCCACAGAGGACAGCGAGTGTTCCCGCCACCTGGCCTGCTTCAGCGTCAGGTGCGTGACGCTGAACACTCGCTGTCCTCGCCCACAGAGGACAGCGAGTGTTCCCGCCACCGGTACGGCAGACCGTGACTGAAACGCTGTCCTCGCCCACAGAGGACAGCGAGTGTTCCCGCCACCGGTACGGGACCGTGATGACGTGCCTCGCCCACAGAGGACAGCGAGTGTTCCCGCCACCGGTACGGGACCGTGATGACGTGCCTCGCCCACAGAGGACAGCGAGTGTTCCCGCCACCCGGCCCTTCAGTCGGGACCGTGATGACGTGCCTCGCCCACAGAGGACAGCGAGTGTTCCCGCCACCGGTACGGGACCGTGATGACGTGCCTCGCCCACAGAGGACAGCGAGTGTTCCCGCCACCTGGCCTGCTTCAGCGTCGGGTGCGTGACGCTGAACACTCGCTGTCCTCGCCCACAGAGGACAACGAGTGTTCCCGCCACCGGTACGGGACCGTGATGACGTGCCTCGCCCACAGAGGACAGCGAGTGTTCCCGCCACCTGGCCTGCTTCAGCGTCAGGTGCGTGACGCCGTGCAGACCTGGCGCCTGCGGCGCCCACGCCGAGTGCAATGTGGAGAACCACCGCGCCATCTGCACCTGTCCCACCAACTACCTCGGAGACCCGACGGTCGGCTGCCGCTACGACCCTGGTCAGTAGCGGCGGAGCTCCATTGGCCAGCTCCTGCTGAAACCCTGGTCAGTGACGTGTGCGATTCATTCTCCAGCTGCCAGGACGAGCCTGGTCGTGGCCAAATATCCACAGCATGCCCGGCATAGTCCTAAGCAGCAGCTTGGAGGCACGATGTAATGCAGCAGCCACGCGATGAAGAGCCGGTGTCCGTCTGTATCCGGCTGGGGGAGTACCGGTGTGGTGTGGGGCCATTGCTTTGCTGTGCCTGGCTGGGGCAGTATCGGTGTGGTGTGGGGCCAGCGTCCGGCTGTACTTTGACTGGGGCAGTATCGGTGAGGTGTGGGGACGGTGTCCGGCAGTATCGGTGAGGTGTGGGGACGGTGTCTGGCAGTACCGGTGTGGTGTGGGGACGGTGTCCGGCAGTACCGGTGTGGTGTGGGGACGGTGTCCGGCAGTACCGGTGTGGTGTGGGGACGGTGTCCGGCAGTACCGGTGTGGTGTGGGGACGGTGTCCGGCAGTACCGGTGTGGCGTGGGGACGGTGTCTGGCAGTACCGGTGTGGTGTGGGGACGGTGTCTGGCAGTACCGGTGTGGTGTGCGGACGGTGTCCGGCAGTACCGGTGTGGTGTGGGGACGGTGTCCGGCAGTACCGGTGTGGTGTGGGGACGGTGTCCGGCAGTACCGGTGTGGTGTGGGGACGGTGTCCGGCAGTACCGGTGTGGTGTGGGGCTGGTGTCCGGCTGCACCCTGGCTGGGGCAGTACCGGTGTGGTGTGGGGACGGTGTCCGGCAGTACCGGTGTGGTGTGGGGACGGTGTCTGGCAGTACCGGTGTGGTGTGGGGACGGTGTCTGGCAGTACCGGTGTGGTGTGGGGACGGTGTCTGGCAGTACCGGTGAGGTGTGGGGACGGTGTCCGGCAGTACCGGTGTGGTGTGGGGACGGTGTCTGGCAGTACCGGTGTGGTGTGGGGACGGTGTCCGGCAGTACCGGTGTGGTGTGGGGACGGTGTCCGGCAGTACCGGTGTGGTGTGGGGACGGTGTCTGGCAGTACCGGTGTGGTGTGGGGACGGTGTCTGGCAGTACCGGTGTGGTGTGCGGACGGTGTCCGGCAGTACCGGTGTGGTGTGGGGACGGTGTCCGGCAGTACCGGTGTGGTGTGGGGACGGTGTCCGGCAGTACCGGTGTGGTGTGGGGACGGTGTCCGGCAGTACCGGTGTGGTGTGGGGACGGTGTCCGGCAGTACCGGTGTGGTGTGGGGCTGGTGTCCGGCTGCACCCTGGCTGGGGCAGTACCGGTGTGGTGTGGGGACGGTGTCCGGCAGTACCGGTGTGGTGTGGGGACGGTGTCTGGCAGTACCGGTGTGGTGTGGGGACGGTGTCTGGCAGTACCGGTGAGGTGTGGGGACGGTGTCCGGCAGTACCGGTGTGGTGTGGGGACGATGTCTGGCAGTACCGGTGTGGTGTGGGGACGGTGTCCGGCAGTACCGGTGTGGTGTGGGGACGATGTCTGGCAGTACCGGTGTGGTGTGGGGACGGTGTCCGGCAGTACCGGTGTGGTGTGGGGACGGTGTCCGGCAGTACCGGTGTGGTGTGGGGACGGTGTCTGGCAGTACCGGTGAGGTGTGGGGACGGTGTCCGGCAGTACCGGTGTGGTGTGGGGACGGTGTCCGGCAGTACCGGTGTGGTGTGGGGACGATGTCTGGCAGTACCGGTGTGGTGTGGGGACGGTGTCCGGCAGTACCGGTGTGGTGTGCGGACGGTGTCCGGCAGTATCGGTGAGGTGTGGGGACGGTGTCTGGCAGTACCGGTGTGGTGTGGGGACGGTGTCCGGCAGTACCGGTGTGGTGTGGGGACGGTGTCCGGCAGTACAGGTGTGGTGTGGGGCAACAGGTAACCCCGCCCGGCCGCCCGCAGAGGCGGCATGCAGCCCGTCGCCGTGCGGTGCCAACACCAACTGCCGGGTCCAGCAAGGCCGAGCCGTCTGCAGCTGCGTCCATAACTATATCGGCAGCCCGCTCTCCGGCTGTCGACCCGAGTGTGTCAGCGACGGCGAGTGTGCGGCTCACCAGAGCTGCGTCCAGGTACGCTGACACCGGCCGACGGCCGGGCCCAGTGTGCCACCGACGGTACGTCGGTGTCCAGGCACGCTGGCACGACACGGCTCACCGCCACTCCGGAGCACAGCGCCGCTCACCGCCGCGCTGTGCTCAGAAAGAGACGCAATCGCCCAATCTGAGACACGCGTGGCATCTTGGTCGGTGCCGGGTGTAGGCAGCCCATTCGCACCTGGGCCGGACAGGATGGTGAACACCTCAGTGGGGCACGCGTCTCGCTCTCCGTCATCAGGAATCCATGATTGGTGCACTATGCAGTCGTCACTCGTTCTCCATTAGTATCGTATCATACCTCCCAGCCCTGACAGCAGCCACACCGCCGCCCTCCACATGCCGACCGCAGTGTCGCCGGCCCGCAGAACCGATGCCGGAACGCGTGCACGGGCGCGTGTGGCACGGGCGCCCGCTGCGAGGCGGTCAACCACCGGGCCGTCTGCAGCTGCCCGCAGTACTACCGCGGCAGCGGCCTCACCGGCTGCTACCCGGAGTGCACCAGCCCGACCGAGTGCGCGGCCCACCAGACGTGCTACCAGCTGCGCTGCTCGGACCCGTGCGAAGGCGCCTGCGGCGTCGGCGCAGAGTGTACCGTCACCAACCACAAGGCCATCTGCAAGTGTCCGCGCGGCTACGAGGGCCACCCGTTCGACCACTGCAGCCCGGCCCGGCCCAGTGAGAGACGAGCAGTGTCAAAATAGCGTTAGGTGTGAGATGTCGAAACGAGTACAGTAGGATGTCGAAAGTTGCCATGGAAGCATGCCAATTAAGGTATCGTTTCAGTCACTGAAACGCAATTTGGAGCCAATAGTGTATTCACAAGTGCATGTTATCGCTTAATTTGGGTGACTTCTAATATAGGGATACTTATGTTAATGACAACGATTGCAATACAATCGTATCAACAAATGGCATTGTTTAACGGACTACGTCTGGGATAATCTCTGTTCTTGGAATTGTGTTACAGGATGAGTTTGAATCATAATCCGCAATGGTGAGCATAAGCATGATACTGTTACACGAAATACTCTTAGAAATGTGTCATGGAGACTTCACAAGCACCCATAAAGAAGCACGATGTCGATACTTCCATGGAAAGGATGTATATTCAGTGCTCAGGAAGTGGTATATTCCACCCTATTACACGAATAATTTATAACTGGAGATGAGGGAGCCACGAAACGCAATTCACAGCCCGCCGTCACCAGCTCTGGCGTGGAGGGGGGGGGGGCACCTGGAAGATAGGAGGCACACCTCAGTGGTGGACTGACAGCATAAGCGCATCGCTACTCAGGACGGTACCGCCATTACAAAGTAGCTCAGGTACTGCAACCGTCTCAGCTGGCATTGTGAACTATCTCCCCGATGATGCACATTGAGTGCGTGCAACTGCAGTATTTATGCAGGTACACTTTTTACAACGAAAGGCTGCACCTTTCCACGTTCACGAAGAGATGACAGTAGCCAGAATAGCTAATCGGAGTCAGCATTGCATGAGGTCACAGCTGATACGTAAGCGACGAGTTCAAACACCAAGCTACCACCACCACCACTACTACTAAGCTATTGATTGGTCAAATACCAAGCTACCACCGCCACCACCACGCTACTGATTGGTCAAACACCAAGCTACCACCACCACCACTACTACTACTACGCTATTGATTGGTCAAATACCAAGCTACCACCGCCACCACCACGCTACTGATTGGTCAAACACCAAGCTACCACCACCACCACCACCACCGCCACCACGCTGCTGACTGGCTACTGCGAACAGGCTGCCCTGGCGCGGTGGGGCAGCGGGTCGCGCAGCACGCCCACCGACCGTTGCCGCGACACAGCTGACCCGGGACCGCCGCCCTCAGAGGACCTGTGCTCGCCGAACCCGTGCGGCCTGCACGCCCAGTGCAGGCCGGGCACCGACAACACGGGCCAGCCGCGGCCCGTCTGTACCTGCCCGCGCGGCTTCTTCGGCGACGCGCTGACCGCCTGCCAGCGCGGCGAGTGTGAGGTGAGCGGGGCCCACCTGGATACCGAGGCGCAGTGCACGCGGCGCTACTGCCACACTGCCACATTTCCACACTGCTGTGGGGCTACACTGCTACATTGCCACACTGCCGTGGGGCTACACTGCCACATTGCCACACTGCTGTGGGGCTACACTGCCACATTGCCACACTGCCGTGGGGCTACACTGCCATGGGGCTACACTGCCGTGGGGCTACACTGCTACATTGCCACACTGCCGTGGGGCTACACTGCCATGGGGCTATACTGCTACATTGCCACACTGCTGTGGGGCTACACTGCCACATTGCCACACTGCCATGGGGCTACACTGCTACATTGCCACACTGCCATGGGGCTACACTGCCACATTGCCACACTGCCGTGGGGCTACACTGCTACATTGCCACACTGCCATGGGGCTACACTGCCACATTGCCACACTGCCTTGGGGCTACACTGCCGCCAGTGGCGTCACACGCCATGCACCGCGACACCTCACGGCCGAGGCGCAGCCCGGCCCGCCACCGCCCGAGTAACGCGCCGCGTCGCGTGCCCCCAGGTCAACTCGGACTGCTCGGCCAGCCTGGCGTGCTACAATTACTTCTGCACCAGTCCGTGCCTGAGCAGCGGCGGCGGCAACGTGTGCGGCACCAACGCGCTCTGCAACAGCAAGCACCACAAGGCCGTCTGCTACTGCCCGCCCGAGTACACGGGCAACCCGCTCAGCGAGTGCCGCCTCAAGCCGCTCGCCCGATCGTGAGTCGCCGTGCGCGTTCGTTGCCATCGCGCTCGGCAGCACACCGTGAACGCCGCACAGTGTGATAACTCAAGGGAAAAACTGGCCAGAAATGCATTTCTCGACAATTTTTTGATGCCATATTCGTGGCGCCATGGCATCAGCAAACGCACACCAGGTCACTTGACGCACACCGACAGCAAACGCACACCGTGCTTGACGTACACCAGGTCACAGTTTTTATGACAATTTTAACAGAATTTGATATAGTAACAAGTCCATGGACACGGACAAGATTACGTGCGGAAAAAACGATGCACGCGTGCACAAATGTTGTCGGAGTTTGACGACTGATAAAGGTAAGATGCATTCTAAAAACCTGGACAAGTGAGGTATGAAATGATAGCTGAGAACATTCTCCATGCGATAAGCAATTCAAAAAGACATGGAACGATCCACAATATTCTGTTTTTGATTAAAAAATAAGTCATTACAACAGTCGTTAAATTTTTAGTACCTCCAAGTTCGATTAAGGTTTTAAAAAAACGCACAACAGCGCACAACCAGAGACCAATCCCAATGAAATCAGCGATCCTTTGACTATATGTACCGTAAGTTTCAGCTGCACCTATCTGCTCTAACACCGGTAGTGATCAATTGTATCCCGGCAGGTCGCGGTGCGATGCGGTGGCCGGCACGGGGAAGCCCCAGCCGGACGCCGCGACGCGCCGGCTGGCGGGGTGTTTGGACCGGGTAGCCTGATCCAGCGATCGCTGTGCATAAAAATTCCCCTAACTGACGAGGCGACGAAGTCGAGATAGGTCGCGTAGAGCGTTTCCCATGGCAGTGGAGCTGTCCTTGTCTGTAATAGTCTGGTCAGTGTGGTTGGATTTTGCGTACAGTGAAAATGGAGGTGCTTGTCAGCAGAGAGGAATTAGTGGACTTGTTAACCAGTGCAAAAGCGTTTGGGCGTGGAAACTATTATGCTCATGTATTTACTTATAGTTTGCAGTTAGTTAGTTAGTTGTTAGGGCTTTTGGGCGCATCAACTGCATTGGTTATACAGCGCCCATAACGAATATAGTTTGCAGTTGGTTATGGAGAAAATCCCTCAGTGCTATCTCCCGATTGAGTCGTCGATTGTGGACACGAAAAAAGCGACCGACTTGATCACCAGGAACTTAAAAGGAAAGTCGGTTAAGTGTTGGCGAGCCCAGGGTAAATTCAGAAGTCAGTTCGCGACTTATCTTTCGGGAGACGAGGTGTTCTACGTGTCCCTAAAGCGTGGTGACCACGTCGTGAGTGATGATGAAGCTAAGACCCGCCTTGATGACGGGGCCGTGGAGGGAGCGCGAGGGCGACCAGGTATAATCTACGACCAGCTCAGCGCCCGTTCTCACCGTCGGGCGTCCTCAAGAGTTGCTCAACAGCACAGTTCTCTGTAGCTCGTGGAGGCTGCTAGGCAAAGTGCTTGTGCTGAGGGCATGAAGGACGCAGCTTTCGTGCTGCGACAGGTGGGGGAATAACCGAATCAGCCCAGCAAGATTCGCCGGGCTCTCAGAAGCTCTAAAGTGAGCCAACCAGAGCGCGTGTCAGGAGACCGGGCGGTGGCTATGTGTGTGTCAGCTGATTTGTCTGTGCACGGCTACCGTATGGTCCGCCGAGTGACGAATGATGCGGCGAAGACAGACATCCTGCCTGCCTATGAAAAGGTGCATGAGGCCAAGGTAGAGTGCTATCCGGCAGTCAACAGCATGCAATTCACCGATACGTCAGTTCTCCCGGATCATACATCAGCTCTCTACAGGCTCTCCTGGATCTTACGACGCAGCGGCTGGTGGCATGTCTGCCGTCTGTCGACCGTACGGACTCAGCTTCACCTGCCGACCAGCAGTCGACTTCATCCAGCACCTGCACTTCGGCCGTGCTTCACGTCAAATGGGAATTTCACGAGGCTACAGGGCAAGTTGTATACAAACAGATGGTAGACGGCGATGAAGCTGCAGAACAAAATCTGTTCTGTACCACTCTGATGCCTTTGCAACTAACAGTGGGTGGCACTTGCGTCTGGACGAACCCACGCCGTCTTCAATCCGCTTCTGCCGGCCGTTGCGGATCCAGTACAAGCGCGAGACAGCAGAGGCCTCCCGGAAAGAACGAGACAGTGACGTACTCAGTAGACGTACCCGAGATACGTCTACTGAGGCCGACCTACGTCGCCGCAACAGACGGTACCAGTTTCAGAGTGGCGTACAATGTTCAACTCACCATGATTCACAGCAAGGTGGTGAACGCTCTGACCAACACCGGCAGCAGCATGACATGCACCATTTCTGGGTGCACACCTCATCAGATAAATGACCTGTCTGCTGCCGCGGCTCGACCTGCCCGCGAGGGTGCATGTCAGCTCGGTCTCTCAACTATGCATGCCTGGATTCGATGCTTTGAGTGCCCTCTCCACATTTCTTGCTGCCTGGCGGTCAAAGTGTGGGCAGTGTCTTTCGAAGAAAACAAGATGCGTGTGAAAGAAAGAAGGAAAGAATTACAACAGCAGTTCCGGGAGAGACTGGGTCTTGTCGTGGATCAGCCATGTGCTAGGTAGGTAGGTACGTCTAACGACGGGAACACGGCTCGACGTGCCTTCAGAGACCCATATTTTACCTGTGTGTCATATCTTAGGGATGTATTTTGGAATAATTTCAGCCACTTAAGACAAGGAGATCTTGGATCTATTCTGCGGAGCAATTATTTGGTCACCTTTACAGTGCAGAATGCTCCCATAGCAAACGCTAACGAATAATTATCCAATATATGAGTGCCCATGGACTTCGCTTATGACGTCATTATGATGTCACTATGCATGACTTAACGTCGATCTTTTAAAACGAAGTACACTAGATACTCATGTAGGTGTGTGCACAATTTGAGCTGTCTATCTCAATTGGTTCCCGATATATTTCGCGGAAGCAAAATGAGGGGAGGGGAATGTTCCCTTCACTCTTGTAGGTATTACCTCTGAAATTCCTGGGTTAAGCAATCTTTAAGAAAATAGAGCTTCTCCATATGTTCGAAATGTGAAGCTCTTTCGATTAAGACCAAAATCGCCCCTGTAACTAGCATACTTTGTCCGCAATGATTTATGGCGAGTTTTTCCTTCGAGTTATCACAGTGTGCGCCGGTCCGACACTGATGTGCACACCCCAGCGAAAACGTCATCAAGCATCACGATGATCTTCAATTTTGTTTCCAAATGATCCCAAAAGAACATGTCCTATTGGTTCTAAAGGCCATACTAGTGAAATGGGTCCAATGGTTCAGGTTGTGCTAGTTTAATGGAGGTGGTAGCTTAATGGTTAAAATTAGTATGACTGCCGCCATGATTGTTCTATTGGTGTTTCGAGTTGTCAGCACACAGACAGCGTATGAAAGCATGTGTAGCTATCTGTTTTCTATGAGTGGCTTTGACAACCAATTGGTAGACTCTTGTTGTCAATGCTGAGTGAACTTCTCTTTTTCAGGAACGGGCGTCGGTTTAAGCGTTTCCTCGAGAGCCTTTTGTCGCTTACCATGGCAACGGAGGACGTGGAGAGTGAGGAGTAAAACATCAATAGCCATTCTCGCCGACCAGGAAGGAAACACACGCAGCAAAAACGTGGCATCGGACCGCCAGGCATATGCATCGCCAGCCAGGAAAGCGAGACGCGCACCAAGATCGCGACATAGGCATCGGACGCGGATCCCAGATATGAAATACCGTGGTACGCAGAACCACAATCGTAGCCTTTCTGGCTATTTCCCGTCACGTAGATGACAACGTAGAGGCGCTCGCCTTTGTGTCCCGTGTCTCCGGACTCGCGCCTGGGTGTCACGCCGGGGTCATGAGCGCGCGTCAAGACAAATAACATACCTCGTCACCCCGAACTCATCTCTCATACGGAATGCGTGATAATCCTCGGCGCGCGCGTAACAGCCGTTAATTGATGGTACCTGGTGAATGATAGTCAGTGTGCATGCTTTATGCATAGGTTGCCATGACAATGTCAGTAATACTAGTGTTGTACGTCGAGCAGTGAGTCGCGTAATGGTGATGTGAAGCTTAAGTCAGCCATATAATAATACCTCACCATGCCTCAACATGTTTTCAAAAAGACGCCTCATAAAATCAACCTTGTATAGTACCATGGTTTATGGGAAATATAATGTACAAATGAATAGTGCGAAGTAACGACAAATCAAGTCAATTTCGACGGAGAAACTTCGTCCAAAAACATGTAGCAGTCAGTGGCACAATTGGAACATTCTCGCATCTGCATTCAGTAGGATGAATACCACCAGAAAATTTGTGACTTGAAGAACTGTGCACACCGCGATAGAAATTCAAAGGCATAAAATGCTGTCCATCCAAATGGCCTGAATCAACGTTAGTGCACCAAGAGCGGAAAAGACACTCGTAGATGAATGGTCACATAAACAACGAAATGCACGTGCCTGTCACGAGACCCAGAACATTTTCGTTCTCCACATGGTGCGGATATACCCAATTACACTGGTTGGTTATTTGGGGTTTAGGGGCGCATAGACGGCATTGGTCATACAGCGCACTACTCGATTACACTGAAACACTGATGAACCCAATTATACCCAATTATAATCGGGTATAATTATACTGAGGTTACACCCAATAATACTGAGGTATCAGAATCCAGGTCACAGCACCACGCACCACGTCATCTCACTCCTTACTGCAGCACCTAGTGCATCAGGATGCACGATTACTTCTCCATCCCAGGTCACTGCCGCGACTTCACGCCGGCAAGCGCAGGTCAACAGCGCCGGAATGTATCTCCGTACCTGAGGTCACTATCACAGTCCACATTCCCTAGCACACGTCACCGTCGCACGTGTATATTGTCCCACCTCAGGTCACTGCCACAGTTCCCGACTCCCAGCGCGTGGTGTTAGATCCCAGTCACTGTCACTCGTCGTCTGCGTCCGGCTCCCGTTCTTCCGGACCGGGCAGGATTGTTCTCACCAACTCTAGGATCTCCTCCACCTCCTCATCCTTCAGCCGCTCCTCCGACTCGTCAATGATCTGCCAAACAGTGCAGATGTCGAACACAACGACTGCCTTCCCAGACACAGACGGCCTAGATCGCTCGAAAGCATCCCCAGGCGGTTCCAGATATTCCCAGACATCTTCAAGCGATCAGTGACATTCCACACATCATCAGGCGGTCCCAGACATTATCAGACACCCTCAAGCAGTCTGTGACATTTCACATAGGCTCAAGCGGTCCTAGATATTCCCAGACATCCTCAAGCGGTCCGTGACATTCCACACATCCTCAGGCAGTCCCAGATATTCTCAGACAGCCTCACTGTCTCAGACATCCCCACGCCGATACAGGCAGCCCGAGACGACACAGACAGACATACGGACGGACATATACCGTCCCAGAATAGTGTCACAAAACAAATCTAAGTTCGGGTGTCAGAAGTCGGGGATGAAAACAGGGGACGGGGGCACATTCCCTCAGTCCCCCCCCCCCCTCCAACGGAAAGGCGGCACCCCTCTGGCCGGAAAAGGCGCCCATGCAGGAAGGCTCGACCCCCTTCGCTCACCGAATTTATGCAGCCAGAAACGGAACTTTCAGAGGAAAGGCACCCATCTGGGATGAAAAGGTCCTTCAGTGTGCTCGAATCACCACCACTCCCCCTGTGCAAATCGCTTACTCGGAAGATCCCAAAGAAATTAATCCAAATGCTTGTGTTACTTTTGGTAGAAAAACATACATCAATGCATACAGGAAAAAGTAAGAATTAGTTTTTTCTTTACTGATCTTGGCAGGTAACAGTGTAAAATTACTCCCAACTGGGAACCATTGTCCACCCACATCTGAATATTTAGGGACGCTGCCTCAGACACCGCCAGGTGGGGGTAAGTTGACTCGCCCGGGACCGGCCGCCATGCGCCACTCCACGGCCAGTGCGCCGGCTGCCACGGGCTATTGCCCCCACCGGCGCCAGCGCCTGGCAACACGTCTGCCACGCCGACCGCCTCCTACTCCTCCCCCGGACAGACGGCTCCACGTCGCCAGACGAACGACGCCACTTCCTGCCGCGGATTTTGGTGAATACCAATGACGTCATTGGGTAGGTTGGTCATTGCTTTGTTTGTTTATTTGGGCTTAAGGGCGCCTGAACTGCTAGTGGTTATCTAGCGCCCATGGTCATTGCTTTACGACGCGTCAATCGACCTCATGTCCGAGCACACCCTACCCATGTTGCTGTACCGCAGCTCATCAAACCCACCTCGCTATGCTGGAGACCATGGTTACGTGTGAATACCTTTTTGTGGTACGTTTTCATTAGCTAATGAATAGCTTGCTTTACAGAAACTTCAGATACGCAATGTGTTCTGCATAATGGCTACAAGCACACCATGAACATAATTCAGTTGAACTTATTTAACTGGCCGAATTCAGACTTTAACTTGCCCAAAAACCCATGTGTCAGCCACACAACTCTGCTCAGGATATTGTGCTGGAGGATGTCCGGATATTGTGATATCCGGACATCATCTGATATCTTGTGTCAGAGGCTATTGTGATATTGTGCCATACCCATCTCATAACGTCGTATTGAACCCGTACCGGAGTCCATTTGCCAGAGCACGCCCTGCCCCACCTTGTACTGCAGTGGTACATACACTGTGTAATCTCACACCCCCAGGGAACATCCTGCACCACATTGCACTGCTGCGATGATTATACCCCCCGGTCCCACTTCACGAGTATCCTACCAGCTGAATTTCAACTGCCGAAGTTGGCCGGCTGTTCAGCAGCTGAAGCTTCTCTGACTTGGTCAGCTTGAACTTGCACATGGCCATGAGGAACTTCTTGACGCAACTCTCTGACTGCAGTTTGCACGGTGTTCCGTCGAGGAACTTCAGCGTCTGAAATGTGAGCCTGTCGTGAGTCAGATAAAACGGGGTCGCACTGCTGGTCGGTACCACCACGCGTCACGGGTCGCACTGCTGGTCGGTACCACCACGCGTCAGGGTCAGTGGCTGGTCGCCCGCACCACCACGCGTCACGGGTCGCACTGCTGGTCGGCACCACCACGCGTCACGGGTCGCACTGCTGGTCGGCACCACCACGCGTCACGGGTCGCACTGCTGGTCGGCACCACCACGCGTCACGGGTCGCACTGCTGGTCGGTACCACCACGCGTCACGGGTCGCACTGCTGGTCGGTACCACCACGCGTCACGGGTCGCACTGCTGGTCGGCACCACCACGCCTCACGGTTTGTCACGCAACAGCTGTACAGCCATCACATGCCACATGAAACTGCGGAACGTTGCCTTAGCTGTATTTGCTGTAGTGAGTAAAATACCTATTGCCTAGCGCCCATGACGGTGCCTAACACTGAGTATCTTATATACAACTGGCAATGGTAGCAATGGTGATGGCAATGGGGCGACCGTTGTGACCCGCATTTCCCTTTTGCGATACATAAAACAGCAGGACGCCACCAACGAGCTTTGTTTCAGTGGTAATAGGTGGGACAGTCTGCTAATCACTCCTTTGGAATATTCCCAGTGGATGTAGCATATAATTTTGATGAAGCGATGGAGTCGAAAATCTTGCGAAGCTAGTCCAAATGCGTCAAATTCTATCGAAATATAAGCACATAATATGCCTCAATCTTCAATGCTTTCACAAAGGCTTTCAATTGAACTGGTAATAAGAAATACCTGTAAGATTATTAGAACAAGATATCATGCAAATATTGCACATGTCGTGTTCGAATTCGAATAATAGAACAAAACTGTAGATAAATGCGCGAGCCAACAATATACGATGTATGCGAGCAGTATTATGCATTTCGGATGGTTCGGGCCGGGTCCTCTGATGAACTTCGTAAAACAAAACACGGGAGTAGACTCGTTCGGACACGAATTGATTGAAGTGGGATAAAAAGGGGTAAGCCCAACATGACCTTATGCATAAGGTCGTGAAATTACGTGCAAGTTTAAAATACATTCTCGAGATGATAACACAAGATATACGCGAAGCATCGGTCTTCGGGCGTCCACACACAGTATTTCCCTTGCAAACGTATTTCACAATAATGCATTCATATTTTCAGTTAGCAAGGGATATTTAAACATGCACATTGGTTTCGCTAAGGCAGTGCAACACTCCTTCCCAGCACAAAAGGGGCGCAGCCCCCACATGCCACACACGTTCTACCACCAACATCAAATGATCTTGAAAAATGTTGATCATAAATTGAACAGAACAAGGTCCGAGAATGCAACGCTGCACACACAACTCTTCAGGTTTTAATTAGTACATACAACACATATGACATCCAAAATTTGTATAAGATTTGTTATATCCAAGCATTTTACTCACACATTACACTCAAATATTCTTCACGCAAATTACCTGATAAGTAATTGTTGCAAGATTTTTCTGCTGATTCTTCTTCTTCTTGCTAGACGATTCCTTCTTCACATCTTGTAACAGCTGATAGACCTCGTAGTTGCAAAGAATTGCGCTATTTGGGTCCAATCTAAAATCACGAACACAAAACGCACGTGGTTACAAAAGAGTTCATAACCAGTGTTCATTGAGGTGTCTTCCTAGTATCTACCATATCTCATCCATATTATCTGTGTAGTTGTCAATATCGTAGTGTGTGATAACATAAATTAAATAGATGACTTGTTCCCTGAATTCAGCAGATTTTTGGGGGGTAATACCTGTCATCTTACTGTTTGCTTCTTTGAGTTCTTTTTGCCATATACATAGATAATTCAAGTATATTTTTGACTACTGAACTTATCTGCCACACATATGCAACATAACCTTGTCAGTCAAGATGCTATAAAGCCCAAAGAACTGACTCAGGTTTAGAACAATTCATGTGATTTATAAAACTATGTCATCCCATGAGCAAAACATGCTGGCTATGTTGATCCAGCTCTGATACAGCCTGCGACACACAGCCAAACCAAAGTTATATATCGGGGTAAAATTCAGATATCTAAGCATCTCATGTGTCAAAAAGCTTGAAAGTCAATATTAGTATCATCTGGTGTGATGCGGTATAAAATATGCCAACACTCATATGGACTGGCCTAAGGTTTCTCCTAAATACTGCAACATTTCTGGCCATACATTGATGTTTGAATCACAATCAGTCAATTGGTGTTCATATGTCCATGAGATATGGGCACCTCACATGCCCTGCCATGGGCAGCTTGCCAAGCTTAAACTGGGTTAAATAAATATGCCAGGTTATATGATACTCACATTTCCATAGTATTCACCGTCAACTTCCAAGATTGAAGTGAATGAAGTCTATGGTGACATCCACATCAGCAATGAAGCAATCTTTTGTTGTATCAGTTGTGTTCTGAAAATGAAGCATACAAAACTTGAGGTTGGCTATACAAGTATAATTATAGATATCAGAGATTCCCAAACGGACAATCTGACTTTGTGGCTGGGGATGAAAGACTTCCATGGTGGTTGAAACTACCAGGTCCTTCAATGATTCAATTGAATTTTGCTGGAGATACCATGGAAGCCCTGGTGTAAACTCAGATCAGGTAAGGACTTCCTCCCACAGGTCCACACCTGTGGAACTGATTAACATTGAAATATGCCATTCTTATAGGGTTATAAGTGGTTAGCCTGGGCTTAGGACAAACAAATTGGCTATTAAAGCATAAGTGCAAAAAGGCAAATGATTGGTATTTATAGATAGGTTGGTGATAGATGATTGGTTGATAGACATTGATTGGCAAATTATTAGTTGGCAGATACTTTACAGAACTGACGAGGGGGCTCCTTGAACAATATTTTGAAATTATCTGTGTCATTATTACATTGGTCATTATTAACAGATGATAACCTGTGCCTACTCCTGAACTCTTGAAACAGTTCTACACTTCAGAAGTAAGGCTTGAATGCTAATTTCAATGGAGATATCACAGAAGCTATCAAGGAAATTGTTTACAAGGCATTTGAAGCCAGGCTGGGATCTTTTATGGAATGAATTTCTGATCTTAGGACTCCCCTATATGTTGATGTTTTACACTTCCGCCGATGGGTGGTTGCGGTGGTCGCATAACAGTTGTGAGTTTCAGATCCCATGTCCAAACCTTACTGGATTTCGGATTCGTGGTATTTTGGTTTCATGAAGCTTAACTTTTGTGAGACTATTCATATACAAAACACTGAATGCGAGAGCAGAGGCATTTCTCCACCCACTTCACATTGGGTAGTGCAGGGGCCAATCTTAACCCTTGCATTATGGGTGTCTTGGGGTAACGTCGTTCACAAAGGAGGCTTAGCAGACTCCATGAACTTCGGAACTAAGCGTGTTACGGTAAAATTAAAATGGCATTAGAGAGCATGCTCAATTTAAGGTTTGATAATGTTTTCAAACACTGGCAGCTCACCTACATGAACTGCTAGGATTGACAATTGGCTACAGTGACAAAAGTCAGGTTAAACAACAATGTTTGAAATTTTGGTGGTGTCTGAGATAGCATTAACATTTGAACAATGAAAATGCATGCATGAAATAAAAGACTCAGAAGTGCCAGATAGCCAAATATGATGCATACAAGCCATTACCACCTGGTTGTATCAATCAATCCTTGTATTGGTACCAAGAGACACTCAGTATCAAATGTCAAAAACGCTAAAAAAAAGGGGTGGGACAGGAGGCTACTAAAACATTAAAAACACATGCATACAATACTCAAACATTCCCACGTACAGCTCTTTTCAGCACCTCCTTCAGCTTGAACTTAAAAGCCCGTCGCATATTCTCGGCCCTAACTTCCTCGGGGAGACTGTTCCAAAGAACTGCAGCACGGTACATGAAAGAGCGTTGCGCAAAAGAAGTTTTCAGGCGTGGGCGCTCTACTGAAAACGGTATTGATCGCGTAGATCGAGAGCTGACATCACTTCTCAATGTCACAAGATCACGCAGGGTTTCAGGTGCTCCCGAGTGATGCACTGCAAGATGAACCAGTGAGCGATCCCTAATGTCGACAAAGCGTTGAAAGCTAGGCCAGCCTAACCGCTCAATAACATGCGATATATGACCATAGCGATAGGTCCTAGTTATGATCCTAGCCGCCCTCATTATGACTTTTTGGATTCGCACGCGCTCGGTGTCACATGCAGCAGACCAGATTGAGCAACAGTACATTACATGGGGGAAAACCAGTGCAAGCACTAACTTCGACAGCGTTTCTTCAGTAAGAGAACGTACATGCTTGGCTAGAGGAAAGATAATGCGGTTACATTTCTTAGCAATATCGCCAATTTGTTCACTCCATGTTAACGATTCGTCCATGGTCACACCCAGGTTTTTGATAGATGAGACACGTGAAATATCCGATCCAAGAACAGAGAGGCTGATGCTAGGCAGCCGCGCGATCATCTGGCGAGAACCAAAAATCACAAATTGCGTTTTAGATGGGTTTAGCTTGAGAAGATTTACACGGTACCACGAGCTCATAGTTTCCAAGCACGATTCGAGACGGCGTTTTGCATACATTATGTCCTCCAATTTCGATGACAACATCGCCTGTGTGTCGTCAGCGTAAGCAACGACTTTAAAGACATCACGTGAAGATGATCTGCGAGAGAAGATCATTTGTGTACAACAAAAATAGAATTGGACCGCACAAACTTCCTTGTGTAACACCACAGGATACGTTGCATACAAGTCTTCCGGGCCGAACTACCTGTCTGCGATTTGAAAGGTAACATCTAAACCAAGAGCTGTCGATGCCGTGTCAGCTCACTTTCATGTCATGTCACTTTTATGTCATGTCAGCTCACTTTCCATCCAAAGGAAATGTGGGTTCAAAGTCCAGCAGGACACTTTTGTCATGCTTAGCCATGCCCTAGCCTTAGCCTGCATAAGTGACACTCAGCTCATGCTAGGTGTATTAGCAGCTCCTTCACACGCATGATAACCAGCAATTGCATCCCAATGTCATTGAAGAAATGTTCACTACCAGCTGAGAAAGAGACTCAGGTTAAGGTCACATTGAAGTCATGTTATATTGGTATACAATGTGAGCCATGACATATCTAGCTTCAATATTGTACCATCCATAACCTTGTCATCTGATAAAATAGCTAGCTATTCAGAGCAGGTTTATGAAAATTGGTGTAATCTCAGCTACACCACACTTCAGCATCATCACGCTGTTCATTTCTTGGGCTGGATTATACAAAAAACATGCGTATGGGGGCAGTTGGCTCAACTCCCCTTGGCTTGAGATTAAATTACATGCTGCAAGTGTTTTACTCCATGCATTACCAAGAGGTAAAACCTTTCCTGCATCTACACTCATGTTGCTAAATGAGCTAACAGGGCCTACCACACAGATGCTAAAATGCTGTTTTTGTAGCTTCAAAATATTATGAACAAGGACTGAGTGTTTAATTCCCATAACTGTTTATAGTACACATACTGGTTAATAAAGAAAGTATGTTGCTTGATGCCACCTCTTGAAGAAGCAAAAAGTACATACAGGGTTGTGGTCACTTCTGAATTGTCTCTACTTTCATCCATACTGATGTCACATGGAACCAGCAAATTTGACCAGTAGGCATTTGGATAAGGTCATGCAAGTTGTATGTATTGTGTAATGCAATGTATTCATGCATGCATGCATGCATGCATGCATATATGCATATGTGTATTGCATGGAATGCCTTTGGTAGTGAAACAAAATGGGCATAAAAATAAAATGAATAAGTCTGGTGAAGGAAATATGGAATAAAATGCAATGTAATCAGATTAGACAGAATAAAATGCACATTATCCTTTTACAAATAATGCAATATTTACAATTGAGAACATAACATAGGACATAGTACAGAACATGGGGTGGGAGAGGAGCACCACAGTGACAACTTTCAAATGTCCAGATACCCAAAGCCTGAACATTTACTAAACTGACTTAGGAAGCCAACACCAGTTCAGCAGTGTTCGGCAGTGGAACGTGCATACTTTCTGTATGTATGGGCGGTGCCTGCTGGGGTGGAGTGGAGGCCAATTGTGACCTCATTTGACCCTGAAGACATTGACCTGGGGTCATGAAATGTATACTGCAGTGAGTTCACTACAGACATAATTCCTCCAAATTGTGTGCTTCTAGTTTCAGATCTTAGGTGGCCGAACCCCCGGTGAACGTTATGTGAGAGGCATGTTGACCGGGGATCTTCTGCACTTCCTACGGTAGGATTGCGTGTACTCAAAATGTAACGAAATGTGGTGCATACAGAATCGGGCTGTTGAAATAAACAACTTGAACTGGATATGGATGCAATGTTTCATGGGGTCACAAACCCTCGCTGTGAGGTAGGTGTATGACCAATTTGGTTTGAAGATGTCATGGAACCATCTCAGTGGCTCCAGTTCATCAGAATCCCTTTCAATTGTTTCTGGGACAGGGGCGGTTACAAGGGGCGCTGGGGGCATGTGTCCCCAGCGTCCACTCAGGTGTCCTGCCAGAGCTTCGCATTGAAAGAAGTCTGACCTTCAGTGCGCCCAAATGCCCCCTAAATTTTTTTTAGCCAGAAGTACCCTTCCAGAAACAAAGTTCCACAATGACAATTCCAAATGGTCCAATCGGACATTCATTGCATGAGTAGGCTTTAATTGAGTATTGCCCCTCCTTACTTTCATGGACAAATATTATTACATCCAGCAACTCATATGATAGTGTAAAGTAATCTAAAGTGCAACATTAACCAACGGCCCTGACCGCTAACGACTGTGTGATTGGGTTAAAAGTGTGTTGGCGCCGAGATTCGAACCCACCACCATCGTACGGAAAGCAGACGCCCTAACCAACTGTGCCAATCGTTGACGTGGCACGGGCCGAATACGCGATGTAGAGCATGCTGACTGAGGATGTTTATTTCCTCGATGATCTCCAATGAAGTTTCACATGTTCTTTACACATCACCATATTTGGGGACGAGTAGTCTAGGGGTAAGATGCTCGTCTCACAATTGAAAGGTTGCGGGTTCGAGTCTCACCTGTCGCTACTCTTCGCCCACGACCAATCGGCGTGAGAGATTGGCGACGCTACATGACTCAACGGTCGACGTGTCGTAAAACCAATAACCAATCAACCATCACCATATTTTAATCACTTTTCACCCTAGCTTTGTTTTATAAACTTGTATTTTATGCACAAAATACACTCTTAGTGTATTCCAACAAATCAAATAGTTTGAGTGTGACCATTTAAAAAAGGTGGTGTGTAAAGAACACACAAAACTTCATCGGAGATTGTTGAGGAAGTAAACATCTCCTCAGTTGGCATGCTCTACATCGCGTATTCAGCCTGCAGAATGTCAACGGTTGGCGCAGTTGGTTAGGACGTCCGCTTTCCGTATGGATGGTGGCGGGTTCGAATTTTGGCGCCAGCACACTTTTAACCTGATCACACAGTCATTAGCGGTCAGGGCCGTTGGTTAATGTTACACTTTAGATTACTCTACACTATCATGAGTTGCTTGATGTAATAATATTTGGCCATGAATGTAAGGAGGGGAAATACTCAATTAAAGCCCACTCATGCAATGAATGTCCAATTGGACCATCTTTAATTTTGATCATGGAACTTTGTCTCTGGAAGAGTGCTTCTGGGTGAAAAATTTGAGGGGTATTCAGGCACACTGAAGGTCAGACTTCTTTCAATGCGCAACTCTGGCCGAAAACCTGAGGGGACACTGGGGACACATGCCCCCAACATGGAATGGACATGGAACATGGACATGGAATGGAACACATGGAAGGTTTCCAAAAATGGAAGAAGAAAAAAATTCCCTAACTGAAATGTATGGTCATAAAGACATAAAGACATAAAAGATCAGTGCAACTATGAGCCACAAGGGCCCTTCTTGGTTGCACTTTGTACACTGAACCAGTTGCCCACCAAATTTGTCAATCAACCCTCCCTGGAATACAGAAAAACAAGCCCCCTATTCTTATAATGATTGTCTATGCCGTTTTTAAAGATGTTCAGTGTGTTGCTACTGACAATTGTTCCTGGCAGCTGGTTCCAGTGTTCTACTACCCTGTTGGTGAAGAAAGACTGTCTTAACCTTGTCCTGCTGTGATTAACTTTAATTTTGAATTGATGATCTCTAATTGCATCATTTCTGTTAAATTCAAACATTTCCCTGAGATATCCCTGTTCCTGACCATGAACAAATTTAAAAACCTCGATGAGATCTCCTCTCAGCCTTCTATATCTAAGTGAAAACATATTAGACTTCTTCAATCTTTCCTCATATGCCAGGTTGCCTATACCATTAACCATTTGTGTTGCCCTCTTTTGTACTCTCTCTAAAAGCCAACAATCTTTCTCATAACTAGGGGACCAAGCTTGGACACAGTATTCCAAATGTGGCCTGACATATGCACAGTAAAGCTACCTGATGACCTCCTCACTTTTGTATGACACATTCCTCTGTATCGCCCCAAGCCTTCTTAGTGCCTTCTTCCTGGCTTCTTTTGTCTGTTCTGATGCCCCCAATTTTGTGTTCAAAATAACACCTAAGTCCTTCTCCTGCTGAGTCACAGATAGTACTTGGCCATCCATCAATTATGGCACCTTCATATGCTGCCTACCTACATGCATGACTTTGCACTTATCAAAATTAAACTTCATTTGCCATTTTTCGGACCACTTCACAAGCTCGTCTAAGTCGTTCTGCAGCAAAACCTGCTCATTGTGCCCTGTTATTGCCCTAAAGATCTTCAAATCATCCGCAAATTTCAAAACCTTACTGCTTAGGCCACATTCAATGCTATTCACAAATATAATGAACAACAGTGGCCCCAGTACCAACCCCTGAGGGACTCCACTAAGAACATTTTGCCATGATGACTTTGTACCATTAAGCATCACTCTCTGCTGTCTATCTGAAAGCCACAACTCAATCCATTTTAGGATGCTACCTGCAATGCCATGGACCTGAAGCTGCATCATTAACCGTTTATGGGGTACCTTGTCAAAGGCCTTACTAAAGTATATGCTACATCAACCTGATTTCCCTGATCATTCAATTCAATCATCAATTGTTCTGTAGCAAAATTTAAAAAGTCCAAGAGATTTGTGAGACACGATCTCCATTTTCTAAACCCATGTTGAGTATCTTGAATCAATCTGTTTCCTTCCAGAAAACTAACTATTCTATCTTTGATAATTGATTTGAGTACCTTGCAGACTAGGGATGTGAGGCTTACTGGTCTATAATTTTCAACTTTCCCTCTTTCTCCTTTCTTGAAAATAGGAACTACATTTGCCCTTTTCCAATCTGTTGGAATTACATTTTGTGAAACTGATCTACAAAATATTACACTAAGTGGAATTGCCAGTTCCTTTTCAGCTTCCCGTAACACCCTAGCATAAATTCCATCAGGTCCTGCTGCCTTGTTTGGCTTTATTTTTCTGATATAATTGAAAACACCATCACCATCAATGAAATCAACATTGTGTATCTGATCACCTGTCACTGAACTGTGGTTCACGGTTGGCAAATTTGTCACATCCTCCACCGTAAACGCTGATTTAAACTGCTTGCTCAGCTCCTCAACCATCTCACCATCCTCACTCAATATAGTCCTATTTACTTCCAGTGGACCAATTGTGCTTGAAACTTTACTTAGCTTGTAGAAACTAAAGAACTTTTTACTGTCCCATTACAGTTCCTAGCCAAATCCAATTCTTTTGCCTGCCTTGCTGCTCTGGTTTTCTGCTTCACAGCATCTCTAGATTTTTGATACGACCTTAGATTTACGATATTTGAAGCTTCCTTAAATACTCTAAATGCATCTTTCTTGGCCTTGATTGATCTTCTCCAATCTGGTGTAAGCCATGCTGGCTTTCCTACCCTTCTTTTGCACCTTTGCTTTTGGGGGACATGTCTAATCTGAATTTTCCTCAAGTAAGATTTGAACTTTTCCCACATTTCACAGGCATTTAAATCAAAAAATTATTCTTCCCATTTTATGGCACTTAAAGCCTCTCTCATGGAGTCAAAGTCTGCCCTGTTAAAATTTGGAATCTTTGCCAAGTTATCCTTGATTGTCCCTGCTATTTGTATCTTAAATCTCACTATGTTATGGTCACTTCTTCCCAGAGTTTCTCCTACAGTCAAGTCTTGAACTAAATCACTTAAATATGAGAAGACAAGGTCCAAGAATGAGCCCTGCCTGGTTGGTTCCATTACAAACTGGTGTAAGAACAAGTCCTCTTCAAGGCATTTCCTAAACAGTTTACATGATGGGGAGCCAACACCAACATTTTCATATCCTTTTAGATTAAAGTCACCAAGAATAAGGCATTTCCTCTGAAAGTTTCTACTGATTTCCTCACAAATCACCTTATCGAGCTCCAGTTGCTAAGAATGTGGCAAGGTTCCTGATCGATACAAAGCTCCAATCCTCAGTTTATTGCTGTTGCCTCTTCCCACAGCAACATCAAGCCAAATGGACTCCACATACACATTTTTTACCCCATCTGCTACTTTCTGAGAACTGTATAAGCTATTCACATAGAGCATTACACCACCCCCTTTCACTGCTGGACCCCTATTGCAAGAAAACATATTGTATCCCTGGATCTCATAGTCCTGCAAGTTATCCCCAAAATATCCCTCACTGACCCATGCCTAAGTAATGCAAACAAAATCTGGTTTCTCCTCAGCAACATAACACTTGAACTCATCAAATTTGGATTGAATGCTCTGAGCATTAAGCATCATACACTTAACAAAAGTTCCATAACCCTCTTTGGCTTTTTCATGTTGAGTAGCTCTATCATCTCTGGATGAGCTACCACTCTGCCCCCTTGATCTACTGCTACCCCTATTTGCTGACTGAGGTGTTTGCAAGACTTCTCTCTCTATCAGCTACATCCCCCCATGACCTGCCTGGTTTCCCTGTTTCCTAATGAGAGCCTCCTCATACCTATTGCTGAGCAATTCAACTCCTCTCTTGCTCAAATGTAACCCATCTAATGCAAACATTTCAGTCCTCCACAGAAATCCCCCCACAAATCCAAAAAACCCACCCCAAGTTCCTTACAAATCTTGGCCACCCTGGTATTCAGCCCAATGGCCCTCGAGTACCACTCTATGCTTGCGTTAACCATAGGGAGGATGGATGTTACCATTCCTCGTTTCCTACTCACAGCTAACCTACCTATCAAAGCCCTATACTCTTGCATTGTTTCCTCTGTTTTTGATTTTCCTACATCATTTACACCAACCTGCACAATTACTGTTGCACTCTCTCCACTACCCTTCATCACTCCTTCTATCCTGGTGGTCATTACACACTACCTACATTTAATGCTATATTACAAATCTCCAGGCCAATTTGTGGGTATTATTTGCCCCTCAACTGAAGGGAATGAATTTTCAGAGGAAACGAGTGATCACATCATGTTGAGGAGATTCATAAGCAGTGCATTGGAAAAAGGAATTCCAATACATGAAAAATCTACCAAAACTGCAAAATGATTATCTGAGCTTGTAAATGCCCTTGGTCTGAGAGCCAATGAGAGGATTTAAGATTTTCAACACTTGAAATTGTTCTGCCATTTGCAGAAAATGTGTGAGCACCGAGGTACCTAGGGGTTTTCCTCGGGTACACGTCACAAGTACTATATTTTTAGTGCTGCGATCTTTAAAATGGTTACGACGAGTAAGGAACACACAAAGAATTAAAAAATCAAGGAATATTTCAAGTATTCCATCGTCTTCCACCACTCACCAACCAACAACATACCATACTCAAGATCGTTCCAAACTGTGGCAAATGTGACACAAATGTTACAAAGGCAGCACATGAAACATAAGGCAGGCTCCCTAAAGCGGTGTAAAATGACGTCATGTGAAATAAATATTGTTTTGGGATTCAAACTTAACCTAGCTTGGCCAAACACATTTGTCCTACCCTAACATAATTTGCCTACCCTATAATAATTTGTCTACCCTGGCAGAAGTAGCCGGAAACCTTCCAGAAGTGTATCTCACTGCTTCACAGTTCAATTTTGCATGTTGGTTGGTTATTGGTTTTACAACACGTCGACCGTTGAGTCATGTAGCGTCGCCAATCTCTCACGCCCATTGGTCGCGGGCGAAGAGTAGCGACAGGTGAGACTCGAACCTACAACCTTTCGATTGCAATACGAGCATCTTACCCCTAGACCACTCGTCCCCCAATTTTGCATATTAAAGCAGGTTGTTAGGAACTTAGGAGGCGGAAGATTACCGGCAAACTCGTTTCTGGTAGACAAATTATGTTAGGGTAGGCACACTCTGTTAGAGTGTGCCTCTGTTAAACAAATTCTGATACGTTAGGTTAGCTTTGGATTGAATCCCGAAATCACTTTTTATTCAATATGACGTCATTTATAAACAGCATTGCTTCTTTTGTCACATTTGCGTCACATTTGCCACAGTTCGGAAGGAACTTGAACAACCGTGCGGCGCCTGGCTGGTGGTGGGTGGTAGGATGAATTTAAAATGATGGAAAGCAATGAGATACTTGAAATGTTTCTTGATTTTTAATTTCTTCTGTCTTTGTAGCCATTTTTAGGTTTGCAGAATTAAAAACGTAGTATTTATGGGTTATGTGACCAACCCGAGGAAAATGTGACTGGATTTTTTATTTTCATATGGGGTATTTGAACGTGGAAATAATGATGTGACTACTCTGCAAATGATTACTTTTCAGTTGGCAAATAAATACACTAGCAAAATCTTCACTCTACAAATATAGCATATTGCGTATACTGGTTTTCCTGTTAGGTTAGGTTATGTTTTGTTATGTTTTGTTTTGTTATGTTATGTTAGGCTAGGTTAGGTTATGTTAGGCTAGGTTAGGTTATGTTAGGTTAGATTAGATTAGATTAGATTATATTATATTATGCTATGATACATTTTATATATTATGCTGAAAATGAGTCACCACATCGTCCTCATCATGTCAGAAAGCATACCATTACAAAAAAAATTAAAAATCACATTTTACCTTGATCTTGATATTTACCCCTAGGGTATATGACTTAAAAGTAATCATTTGCTGTGAAAATGAGTGACTGCATCATCTTCATCATGTCAGAAAGCATACAATTACAAAAAAAAATCCTAAAAATCACATTTTACCTTGATCTTGATATTTA
Source organism: Ashinkailepas kermadecensis (assembly GCA_034440615.1). Taxonomy (NCBI): domain Eukaryota; kingdom Metazoa; phylum Arthropoda; class Thecostraca; family Neolepadidae; genus Ashinkailepas; species Ashinkailepas kermadecensis. The sequence continues at coordinate 332,649 of JAOTOM010004701.1, read as the reverse complement.
CCTTCGTGTTTTAGTGATTTGGGGCCGATCCGAAATAGTTATCACCGGTTGAGTATGTACCTACCTACCTACCTAGGTATCTAGGGAGGGAAAGCATGGGGTAAATTTGCAGTTGAAGGTAACTGGATTGCGTTGTTTCTTTTATTAATGCAATGTTTATAAATGTGCTGAACATGATGTGATCACTTATTTTCTCTGCAAATAGGGTAAAAGGGGAAGTTTCCAAACACTTAAGACATCATGCAACAAATGGCCATACTGCTGCTTCTTTATGGCCAAACCAGTAATTGTAATGTTTTACCAGATGCAAAAATGGACAGGCTATCCATATTCAAACAGTTCCTTTCAATGTCCTTCAAAGTCCCTTAACCACCTTCAAAGACAAAGAACAACTTTAAAACAAACAATTATTTTGTAGTGGTGTGGTATTCCAAACATGAAAATGTGGTTGTGTTAGATAACAAATACTAGATGTGTTGTTTCCCAAACACCTGGAATCAAATATGTCTCCTACATAACTGTTTTATTCTACAATGAACCATGATTTTTCCATTTCTGTGGGATTTTCTGATCATAATCCTTGGAACATTTATTAATGAACTGCTCTATATGAGCTGAGAAGGGTATATATATAGAAAGTGCATCAGACAACAGCTAGTGTTTATTTTATTTTTAGTTTTTTATTGAAGAAGGTGTACCAGACCTGACTGAATATATTTTCCATTTCTCCATATTATCTTATCCATATTACTATATTATCCTATTTTCTCCATGAGGCACCACTGCAAATATTCCTAAAGGGGTGTCTTCAGGGGAAAACCATGTATCCTTCCCTGATTGAGGGAGGGGGACAGCCCTGGCATTGGTCATTACACATTACTGTCATATTATGGGGGGGGAAAGTTTGGTTGACCCTACTCTCACCCTGCTGGCCCCCACATCACCAATGGACCTATCTGTCCTGTCATAATCTGCCCACAGAGCCTTGGCATGGACATCCATCTTAACTGCTTACCATTGAACCAAACAACCAAGTTAAATGTAGTGTATTTCAAGTGTGGATTGAGGATTTATCATGGCAAGGGCACATTTCCCCAGAGGAGCACCTTCAGCTGAAAAATGTGTTGAGCAGAGTGACATACTTCCACCTTTTTTATCTCAGAAGGGCACATTTTTTCTCTAAAAGGAGTACTTCTACTGAAAAATCCATTCAGCAGTAGTGGTGGGAGTGGGGGTGGGGGCATGCACCCAAGCATTCAAAGAAAGGCGTATCCTGGCTAGATGGGCACCACATTTCCATGGAAGGGGGTACACTCCTCCAATCCCCCCCCCCCTGCATCCAGCCCTTGTGCATCTGTGAACAACACCTCCAAAAGCCTCTGGCACACTGGGGGAGGGCTCAACTGCCTGTCTTCATGTGAGAACATGGCGGTGATGACCGGCAAAAGCGGCACCGTCTGCAGCAAACGATGGGCACAGACATTCCAACATCGCTGCTCAAGAACTCCATGGACACAAACACTAAGCAACACAAACTGATTAGCAAACACTAAGCAGGCACTGCACCAGCACATGCCTCATCATCACCATCGTCGTCCCCCAGGTGGCAATAGTATTCTTCACATATGGTAAGACACATTAGATGTAGACAGTTGTGGGGCATGTGTCACATTCAACCCAAATCCTACCCAGTTAACATGCCGATGGCGGCCCGCTGTCAGCTGGGGGGGGGGGAAGGGGCGGGTGGAATGTCCACTCAGGCCGAGATACAGCCGACACCCAGCCGGCATGTAACCAGTGGCGCACCGGAGGGGGGGCCCGGGGGCCCGGGCCCCCCCATGAGACCAAAGTGCCCTTTTGGCCAAAAGTGCCCTTTTGACCGAAAAGTGCCCTCTTGGCCGGAATGTCCCAAATTTAGCCCAAAAACCACCTGCCTTATCATAAAGCAGGTGATTTGCGGGCTAAATTTGGGACATTCCGGCCAAAAAATCATTTTTTTCTAGCAATTTTAAAACAAATTGCTTGCCACCCCCTCCCCCCCCGGTCAACAAACCTTCCAGTGTGCCCCGGGCCGCAAAGTGCCCTTTTGGAGCCGGTCAAGTGCCCTTTTGGAGCCAGCCAAGTGCCCTTTTCGGTCCGGGCCCCCCCATGGAAAAATCCTGGGTGCGCGCCTGCATGTAACCGACGTTGGACCGACGTCGAGAAGATGCCGGGCTGCTGTTGGGACGATAGTGGCTCGCTGTCGGCCAGCGAGTGAAATGTCGAACAACGGCCCGACATGGGCTGGTCGCTATTGATTTTCCGGACTCAACCCGACATATGTTGATTTTCTGGGTTAGTTTGCCGATGACTGGCTGAGAGCGGACGGATATCGGCATGCCACTTACGAGATGCCGAGCTCGCCCCGACACATGCCAACGGCGGGCCGACATCGGCATGTTTACTGGGTGTTCACCCCGGTGCGTGGTCTTGGCGCCAGCTGGCTGAACATTTGACGCAATCCAATCTGCATCTTTCCTGAGTGCTGTGCGCGCCGATGTGCGCCGGGAAGTGAGCGGGAACGGTGCAGCACTAGCACTCAGCAGACGTCGGACTTTCGGCCGACTGGGCAGTCGAGGACACCATTGCTACTCGACCACGCCTTCGGGGCGGCTGGCGGCGGTAACCTCGCTGGCATGCCTCCTGTCCCCTCTGCTGCTCATGATAATGGCACCAGACGGGAGCCGAGATGCAGGCTGGAAGGTGTTCTGTTCTCTCCTTTCCACTCTGCATACACTGTTTTGCTGGCATGAACAAGTGCTTGGCAAAGGCCTCCTCCATTTTCCCCACTGTTTAAGTCGTGCAGGATGCTGAGGACGCCGGATGAATAACATCGCCGTGGCCTGGCCCGTGTTGTTTGCCGAACACTTTCGTAATCCAATAAAGACGGTGTTTAATACATTCCAGCCCAATAAAACATGATTGCACACAATCACAAGGCTTCACTGTAACTGTTGTTGTACAAGTTGCATAGTAGCCGGTAAAACTACCGTTGTAAGTGCAAAAAAACTACCAGAGGTCACTTCCTTACGTTTTTTTTAAATCCGATCGCAATCGAAAGCCTGAAAACGGCTCCCGTGGACTTCGGTTGATCGGTACACAAGGAATCGGTACCACTGCACGATCGAACTTCGTTTTTTTCGGTTCATTAAGGTTGATTGTTTACAAATACCACCATAGGTACTAATGTGCCGAACGAGGCGCGGGAGACGCGCAAAGGTAGGTAGTCGGGAAACAGAACGTGTTCGGATACCCCCTCTCTTTCCCTTACATACTTTTCATCTGGTAGGGGAAATAACACCCAAAAAGGGGCTTGGAGTTTGGTAATATCATAAAAAGGAAGGTTAAAAACAAAGGAAAAAGATGTAACATAACCTTACCTAACCTAGCCTAAGACGAGTAGTCTAGGGGTAAGTTGCCCATCTCACAATCAAAAGATTGAGTTCGAGTCTCACCTGTCGCTACTCTTCGCCCGCGACCAATTGGCGTGAAAGATTGGCGACGCTACATGACTAACAGTCGACGTGTCGCAAAAACAAATAACCAATAACCAACCTAACCTAGCCTCGCTTTCCATGCAATATTTTTTTTTTTTTAATGGGAAATGTACAATTTTTTATTAAAAAATTCAAAGAACCTTTTTCTCTGCAGGTAGATTAATTATCCATTTGTGGAATAATTCATAAATGGGTCTACAGGGCTACTAAAACATATCTATGTGACCCATGTGTTTACCTCTTACTGTAAAAATACACTGCTTTATAAATATAACATGTAGCTCATTTAATTTATTTCAGATACCAATCTGCGTGCATAGCCATCCATTACACTCACTCAGCTAAAGCATCAGGAACAGCCAGCCAGTCGGAGTCTGTTGCCACACCCGCAACCAGATACGTTGAGCATCTATTTCCTCTGCCAGTCTTTCCTGTGCCTCGTCTGGAATCGGTTTACCCTCATCAAACCCACACTAGCTAAGAACAACCTGGGGACGAGTGGTCTAGGGGTAAGATGCTCGTCTCACGATCGAAGGATTGTGGGTTCGAGTCTCACCTGTCGCGACCAATCGGCGTGAGAGATTGGCGACGCTACATGGCTCAACGGTCGACGTGTCGTAAAACCAATAACCAACCTAAGAACAACCTAATCTGGTTGGTTGGAGGATGAGGAACCACAAGCTCAGAATATGACAAATGTACAGCATTCAGCTTCTGAACATTTTTAACCTGACTTGGGCCAGCACAGTCTGTCTGTTGTTTGTCTTGTACTTTATTTGTTTTAAAGCTGTTTTAAGAAGAAATACAAGAGGTATGGGCTATATGAAGGATAAGTGCAATCACACATGTGCTGTGTCACCAGCTACACTACAGTGTCTACAATACACTGGGAGCATCCAGTGTGCAACTGGAAACAGGAGCTGGGCATTGTAAGTTTGATCGGTAAGTTTGGTTTCAGTCATGGGTATTAATTTCCAGGCATTTCAAGGGGTATGCTTGCTGGTATTTATCCATGCTTTTTGTTTGTGTGTATGTATGCATCAGAGGCAAATATGGGGACTGTGTGTCATCCATATGGGATGGTGGCTTCCCTCTGATGCACAGGCATTAATTAAAAAATTATATGTATGCACATGTGAACCTTGCCCCATATTCATATGCGAGCCTTGCAAAGAGAGTAAAGAGAAGTGGACCTGGAACAGAGCCCTGTGGCACTCCACCCATGGCATTCCTCCACTCAGATTTGCATTAATTTAATACCACCCTTTGTCTCCCTCCCCTTAACCATGCTTCAATCCAGCCTATAATTTTTTTTCTTCAATCCCATGCTGCTCCAAGTTCCAACTGATAGATGTGGAACTTTACAAACAGCTTTGTTGAAGTCTAAGCACACTTCATCTCACCTACATCCTTGTTGAGAGTGGCAATTATCCATTGCTTTACCATTACTGGTGGGCTAGTGACTGATTGGTGCTCAGCAACCATGAATGAGAGTGACATCCCTCCCCCTCAATTCCTTATGCCAATGTAGGGCACCATTAGGGATGTTGGATGAGCATGAGCAAGAGACCAATCATCTATGGGGGTCCCCAGCTGCTGGTACAGGATTTGCACCAAACTGTAAAAGAGAACACCGGTAATTGCCTGAACAATGATGTGTTGATAGACTATGAAGACATGCCTCTAATTGCATCCAATACTCAGATTTGTGTCAATTGCAGAAATATTCCAAACTTTTTTGCTAATTTGGCACTGCATTCAAGTTATACTTGCTCCATCCATATTTGGCAAAATAATCCAACAATGCCTCGAATTTTGCGAATGTGCATTGAAAACCAATATCATAGAGCCAAAATTGTCTGCACTATTATGTTGACATTAAGCTCCTCTACCAAATATGGTCTACCCTCCTCAAACTTCATGCACTGTGCCAATCTGGATGCAGGCGATGCACGCAATGCAGGCACCATGCTGTCACAGTCCCTGTAGCTGGCACGATCGCAGACTTTATAGGTGGTGTAGTCACGGTCCTGTAGGTTGTGTGGCCACGGTCCTGTAGGTGGCGTGGTCACAGTCCCTGTAGGTGATGCGGTCACAGTCCCTGTAGGTGGTGTGGTCACAGTCCCTTTAGGTGTCGTGGTCACGGTCTCTGTAGGTGGTGTGACCACGGTCCCTGCAGGTGGTGTGGCCACGGCCCCTGTAGGTGGTGTGGTCACAGTCCCTGTAGGTGGTGTGGTCACAGTCCCTTTAAGTGTCGTGGTCACGGTCTCTGTAGGTGGTGTGACCACGGTCCCTGCAGGTGGTGTGGCCACGGCCCCTGTAGGTGGTGTGGTCACGGCCCCTGTAGGTGGTGTGGTCACAGTCCCTGTAGGTGGTGTGGTCACAGTCCCTTTAGGTGTCGTGGTCACGGTCTCTGTAGGTGGTGTGACCACGGTCCCTGCAGGTGGTGTGGCCACGGCCCCTGTAGGTGGTGTGGTCACGGCCCCTGTAGGTAGTGTGGTCACAGTCCCTGTAGGTGGTGTGGTCACAGTCCCTTTAGGTGTCGTGATCACGGTCTCTGTAGGTGGTGTGACCACGGTCCCTGCAGGTGGTGTGGCAACGGCCCCTGTAGGTGGTGTGGTCATAGTCCCTTTAGGTGTCGTGATCACGGTCTCTGTAGGTGGTGTGACCACGGTCCCTGCAGGTGGTGTGGCAACGGTCCCTGTAGGTGGTTTGGTCACGGTTGCTATAGGTGTCGCGGTTGCAGTGCCTGCAGGTGGTGTGGCCACGGTCCCTGTAGGTGGTTTGGTCACGGTTGCTGTAGGTGTCGCGGTTGCAGTGCCTGTAGGTGGCGCGGGCACTGTCCCTGTAGGTGGCGCGAACGCTGTCTCTGTGGATAGCGTAATCACAGTTCCTGTAGGTGCCGCGACATTCTCTGCCGACTTTTGACATTGACCTCATTGTATCCCTCAGATCCACTCCTATTTTGCATCCTCATACGTCTTACTACGTTGGAACGAAACGGGAAAACTGTCTGCTTCTGCTGTATCCCGAGCTGCATCTGCGTGTGCGGATGCACAATACGAGTGTGCTGAATCCTTCGCAAAGTGGGCAGAACAGAACCTCCTCCCGTGCATTTTCCCACTTCCCATTAGGAGCTACTTCTCTTGGTTCTCAAGTTGCATACTTGCCAAGTGACAAAGTGCCTGGGACAGAGAAACCAACAGTACGTTGCACGCAAGTAACACGCGCGCTGGAGGGCCTCTCACATAATGCGCACCGGATGGAGGCGAATTGGCCTCCCCTCCCTCCCCTACGATTTCGAAAGTACTGAAGATAGAAACACACGTTTGGGAGAGTAGGGTACGGCTGTAGTGGACTTGCTTCAGTATAAATTTAATGACACTAGGCCAATGCCTTTGGGGTTAAATGAGGTCGAAACCAGTGTCCACACTGCTCCGCCGCGCCCCCGCACCAATGAATCCTTTGTGACATTGAACGCCTGGCGACGGGGAGGCTGGCCGGCGATCGGCCGGCGGTCGCTTGGTGGACTTTGCATCTCCGCAGTTCCAATATTTACCGACGGATTTCTATTTTTCATGTGATTCGCGTATCAATTTTTAACAAAGTAAACATTACATTGCAATATCTAGGCCCGTTTATCAGATATCGCCGAAAAACAGGAGGGGTGGGCGGATTCCACCCGCTCGGGTGCGCGTGTTAAGCCGCGCCTAGGCCATTGGGCGTCAGCCCTTCGCAGGTCCAGAAAAGGGTTTCTCTCTGCAGAATAGACATCGGACGTACCTACGCTACCCATCGCTTTCTCCTTTGTGGGGAGGAGAGGCCGCAGTGTCCCCGCTGTCTGGGACAGCTGGTGCGCTGCGTATGACTCTCATGTCAACACTGTACGAGAGTGCATGTCGTTTCAACGTTCCATGGACTCTTTGATATATGAAGACACTCCGGGGAACAATTCAAAACTCGTACATTTCAAGAACTTGTTCCGTTACCTGGCAGCGATAGGATTTCAAACTACGTGTGCACGAAGGGACTAGTTTCCATCAGACAGTGAAGTGCTAGAATAAAAGTTAGCGCAAATGGTCAAAGACGGGTTGAAGTGCCCTAAATGGCATGCGTAATTCGTGATAGTTGAATTATATGCAATTGCTTCTATATGATTTCTAGCTTTACATCTAGCAGGCTTGAAGTGTAGATTTTCATGGAGCTGGATTCGGTTATGATTCGTAGTGAAGGACGTGAAATGTAGCAAACGCTTCAAGAGTGTACAGTCGGACTCGGTTGGGTCGGATTGGGTCGCTGGGTTATGTCGAGTCCGATTGGGTCGATTAAGTCGATGGGTTATGTCGAACCCGATTGGGTCGCTGATTTATGTCGAGTCCGGTTGGGTCGGATTGGGTCGCTGGGTTATGTCGAGTCTGGTTGGATCGGATTATGTCGCTGGGTTATGTCGAACCCGATTGGGTCGCTGGGTTATGTCGAGTCCGGTTGAGTCGGATTGGGTCGCACATATTTTGTCAGATATACACGAGAGCAGACTTGCTCGAGCTTTGTCCTTGCTTGTAAGTATAGGAGGCATGCATCTTAGTTTGTTAACAGTAATATCTGAATGTTATTGCATTAAAAAAAAAACTGGGGTAACGTGGGGATGGTGTATTCCTGTGTTCAATGTTACAATAAGGACCAGTTGGATGATTTTAGTAATGAAACTGAGTCATTGCTTTCAACTTAGTGAACCTCCTCGGTGTTGGATGACGCTTATCCGCCTCATATGGACGATTCATGTATACACTGAGTAGAGTTGCTCCGGCTCGCTGATGGAGAGTGTAATAGATAGGACTGTGTGGAGCCTAACCCAAGCTATTGTTGTGTACTGGAGGTGGATCATCATGTGATAGGCGCATTGATTCACTGAGCACAAACTGTACACCGTGGCACAACAGTGGCCGTGATACCATTTCCTTGTGTTGCAGGGTACTCTGTTTCCAAGTATGTTTCTGGTTGGATTGACTGGTGGCATTGCCACCGGTAAAAGTACTGTATCCAAGATGATGCAGGACCAAGGAGTGCCCGTCGTTGATGCTGATGTGATTGCAAGGAGAGGTTGGTTCGTGATCCGCGCCTTTAGGCATGCCCATGTGATTTCAGGGTGTTTTTTTAACCATATCATTTATGTCCGCTCCTGTCCCTTATCATATTATTTTATATTTGGAAAGTAATGTGTGAATCTAGAGATGGGCTAAAAAGCTAGTTGTGCATCCAAGATGTTGTAGTTGGAGAGACAATCTCGAAGTTTCCAGCTGATGTATATCGTAGGGCAGCGGGCTATTTTGCGAACCAATAAAGCACTGATTCACCTACATCTGAAAGGGGACGAGTGGTCTAGGGGTAAGATGCTCGTCTCACTATCGAAAGATTGTGGGTTTGAGTCTCACCTGTCGCTACTCTTCGCCCGCGACCAATCGGCGTCAGAGATTGGCGACGCTATATGGCTCAACGGTCGACGTGTCGTAAAACCAATAACCAACCAACCTACATCTGAAAGGTTTTCAGAATCTCTTAAGGTCTTACAAAAAGTACCCTGTGCATCTTGTTTGCTGATGATCCTGAGCGATGTCAACATCACATTTTGGAGCCTTACCGTGCACATAAATGCAAAAAAATATGATGTGCAAGAAAATATCAAACATTTTTCGTAATGTCATGGCTCACACAGTATGCAACTTGTTATCCCTTGTAAATGATGCTCATGGGACCTTCTTGATGCGCCCTAGTGCAGAAGCATGATGATTTATTTTCATCAATACTCTCTGATGTAAATGTTTTTCCTTCAAATAAAAAAAAACAAGAATGTCCAACTTTTAATAGCAAGTGAAGATTGCGAACGACACAGTGCCACAAGCGACAGCGTGAACTCTGTAGCTCCATGAATAATGGCTACCGATGCAGTGTTTAACACAGGGTTTTCTGTGTTTTTTTGTGACTGAAAAGTGATCGCTGCCACTAGGGAATATGAACCCTCTCAGTATGACAGAATTTCCCATCCCTCGCAGTGCGGGGGTTCAATCCCCTCCCCACACTAGCTTTTATAGTTAGTTATATATAAGCTGGATGGAGTTATATTATAAGCTTATAGTTATAAGCTAGATGGGGAGCTGCGCCAAATGGCATGACTTAGCTCCATCCTTAGACGTTCTGAGTTACTGGGTGTATTTTTTACCACATCTCTTAGTTGCCATTCCAGGCCAGATCAAGTATGTCATTGCCGAGCATGCGGTCAGTCATGCAGCCGTCGTGGTAGTTTCATATTCTGGTCGTGAATAAGTGTGATTTCGTACTTCGACGTCACTCATATGCAAATTGCAGACTATCTAACACCATGGTACGTATCAAGGCGAGGTCGGAAAAATGAGGTGTTCCCGTTTTAAAAAAAAATCATCCAGAGCGTTATTCTCTCCGTCAGGGTATCCTCTCATTGTTCTCATTTGGATGTTGAATTGTGATATTTGACAACGAAGTGATCTGTGACGAAGTGCTCAAGATTCACAGGAAAGTGCAAACTGAGATTCTGATGTCACAGGTTCTAAGAAAAACATCCTCTCCATATTCAATTACGCACAAATTGTCTTCACGTTCATGATTACAAAGCACAAATCCAACCCTGCAGCAAGGTCAAGGTCACTGACCAGGTCAATGTCAAATATGGGAAAATATGTGATGAACTGTCACGTCGGTGATTTTCGAAGCATATTATGTTTAGAAAGAGGCACCTGGTGACACTAATTCAAATCCAAGTTTTGTCACTTTTTGCAACATATATAGTCCCCAATTAAAAACAAAAATCGAAAGTTTAAAATACCAACAAAAACTGTCCCCACTCACATTGGGTACGAAATCAGGGTACAAAAGTTTGTTGGTAAACTCTGGACTAGTATTGGGTAATAGTTCGTATTTTGACCTCCAGAATGTCCGTTGATATTTGTACTCTTGGGACGTTTCAGGTCATATGTGAATAACCTGACGTGGTATTCGACACTTCGAACACAATTAGAGCACATGATTTACCACTATGATTTTACTTTTTTATCTTTAAAAAACTGTCAATACAGATTTAATTATGCACACAAATGCTCACAATTTGCTTCTCAGTGCATTATATCGGCCTGACCGGAGTTCATATTTTGTATTTTGCTCTTTTAATTCGTCCAAATACTGGCATTGATCCCCTGACTGTATCTTATATGGTTAATTAAGGATGAATGTTTAAATGTACGTATAAAAACCACATTGAGACCAGTCCTTGTCTGCCTTTGACTTACACTAGCTCATTCGCCTTGGTCGACTATGAACTTCATTTTCAGACACAACGTGCCGTCATCAATCATGGGACGCTTCCCCGGATATATTTTGCGCTTCGATTAGGGAAGAGAACACTTCACCTGAAGTGTATTTCCGTATGATGCCATCCCGAATGCATTTTTAGAGGGGGGGGGATAATTTAGTCTGAATGTTTGCTGGGGTGGCTTACAGATCAGGACGAAATGCACAGGAGAGTTTGTTGCGTGAACACTGCACCCACCACGCGATTTGGGAATTCCAGTTCAGCGGTATAATTTTGACTGAGTGTCTTCCGTACGGCCAATACAGCGACACGGCCGCCGCGGTGCCGCGCCCTGCCTTATTGAGCCAGTCGCCCGCTGGCCCTCCCAGCCGGGGACAATGCGAACGTGTGAAGCGACTCAATCCCTGTCACGTCAGGACGTGGGGGAAATGCAGGGCGGCGCTCTAACCAACTGATCAATCTGGGCGGCACTGGGCTATTGGGGCGGCATTGGGCTATCGGGGCGGCACTGGGTGATGTGGGTGGCACTGGGCTATCGGGGCGGCACTGGGTGCTGTGGGTGGCACTGGGCTATTGGGGCGGCACTGGGTGATGTGGGTGGATGGGCGCCAAATGACCGAGTAGTCGGCGCGCCCTTAAGCCCAAATAATCAATCAATCAAAGGTGATGTGGGTGGCACTGGGCTATCGGGGCGACACTGTGTAATGTGGGTGGCACTGGGCTATCGGGGCGGCACTGGGCTATCAGAGCGACAGTGGGCTATTGGTAGGATACTGAACTATCGGACCGGCACCGGGCTATCGGGGCGGCACTGGGCTATCAGAGCGACAGTGGGCTATTGGCACGATACTGAACTATCGGACCGGCACCGGGCTATCGGGGCGGCACTGGGCTATCAGAGCGACACTGGGCTATTGGTACTATACTGAACTATCGGACCGGCACCGGGCTATATCGGGGCGGCGGTTACACCGTGCTGTGTGTCGTTTTCAGTGGTTGAGCCGGGTACGCGCGCCTGGCGTCAGATCCGGGAGGTGTTCGGCGCCGACGTGTTCCTGGCCAGCGGCGAGCTGGACCGCACCGCGCTCGGAAAGCTCATCTTCAGCGACCCACAGAAGCGCCGCCAGCTGAACCGCATCACCCACGGCAAGATCCAGCGCCAGATGATGTGGGAGACCCTGAAGCTGTTCTTGCAGGGTACGCCACTCTCCACCGACAATGAGTGCTGGAGGATCGCCACCAAGCTCGAATCCGAGGGGCACGTGCCACGCCCTCCCAGTTCATCAAAACGGTCGCCCGCCTTTTCGGTCGTTCAAGTGACTATCGCTGATCGTTGTTTGCCTGAAACGTTCAGTGTCACACCATTCCTCCCGTCGGTCAGCAAAGCAGCTGGTGGAGGACATTGAAAATGCAGCTGTGTGTATTTTCCCCCCATTCACTGGAACTGCTTTGGAGCGCTGATCTGAAAATCAAGGCACCTTTGTTGAAATGACTTATTCGGCATTCATTTCCCCATCCGCCGTTGATCTACCTGTTATGTACACTTTAGTTATTGCTCAATATTTTTTTTTGTAATTTGCTGCATTCTTGGTGGTGTAAATTGGCCACCAAGACGCATCTGAAATATGATTGAATATGGTTATGGTCATGTGAATTCGCCAAGTTTGTTTGGTTTCTTTTTTTTTGCAAGGCAAATATGTGGCGGATAATTAAATTCCAAATATTTTATATTCAGGTAGGTGTTGACATAAAAACGTGGTATTATCTTTGCATTGGTGCCTAATATAATGCAACACAGTGAATGATCATGTCGATGATGGGCAACCGCACTTTCATCCTACAGGTCATTCGTTCGCTGTGCTGGACCTACCGTTGCTGTTCGAGAGTGGGCTGGCCGTGGACTTCATGGAGAAAATAATCGTGGTTTCATGGTAAGCATTGCCATCCAGAGCTGGTGGATTGTGGTCAATCTTTTTATTTGTTAAATCCATGGTTTCCTTGAAACCAGAAGCCTTCCCAAGTTCCGAAGGACACTATTTTGTGGTTGAAGTTCATGATTATATGCAAATGAATTAAATTGGCCTTCATTGTCAAGCAAGGATTCTAGGTTATAAATATTATTTGGTTGTATTCCGACGTTTTGAACATAGGTCATTGTCAGGGGCACCTGCCACAGTCTGGACCATGAGCAGCTGACTCCCCTTTGCCACCATATGGACCATGTGGAACTAACTCCCTTCCACCATAGTATGGACCATGTGAAACTGACACCCTCAGCCACAATATGGACCATGTGGAACTGACACCCTCAGCCACAGTATGGACCATGTGGAACTGACTACCCTCTGCCACAGTATGGACTATGTGGAACTGACAACCTCCGCCACAATATGGACCATGTGGAACTGACACCCTCAGCCACAGCATGGACCATGTGAAACTGACTCCCTCCGCCACAGTATGGACCATGTAGAACTGACACCCTCAGCCACAGCATGGACCATGTGGAACTGACACTCTCAGCCACAATAGGACCATGTGGCCCCCACAATAAACAAACGACACCACAGTGGGACCGGGAAAACGTACCGGCTGACACAGTGGCCCAACATGCTGGCAGTCCACCATAGTGTGCCTGCGCACCAGGTATCACTACGCACATCACTCCAGGCGGTTGCTGCCCGTGTGAGCCTCAGTGGCCGTCCAGTAACCTTCTGCTCACTGTACCTACCGCCAGCACTTCCTCTCCCCTCGGCAGAGCTTGGACTTTTAATGTTGGAGCTATCTCCGCCGGTTTTACTTCTAGGGGATTTTAACTGCCATCACACAGCCTGGGGCTGTCACACGACTAATGCCGGGGAAGTCTATTGGAGCGCTTTATCCATGCTGAGTCATTATTTCTTTTAAATACAGGCTCGCCCACGCATTTTACTTCACCCTCCGGAGGCACGTCGGTCTTGGACCTGGGCCCCTGTTCTCCGCAACTAGCCCAGCATTTTACATGGTCGGCTGACGACGATCCACTAGGAAGCGATCACTTCCCGGTATGGCTGGACTATCGATCTGTAACTGTCCTGGACACGAGTCCTCTGAGGTGGAATCCCCACAAAGCTGGCTGGAGTGAATTCAAAGCCAAATTGCAGGCAAGGCTTACCCCTGACCACAACACTTCACCTTCGGTGGCTACCTTCACAGCGGTAGTCTTTGAGACGGCCGCCACATGTGTCCCGATGACCTCTGGGACTCCCCGTCGTACCCCAGTCCCGTGGTGGACCCCGCAGTGCCAAGACGCTATTCGTGCCAGGAAACGAGCTTTCCGAGCTTTCGATCGCCAGAGTCCAATGACCAACATGATCGCATTTAGGAAAGCTAGGGCATTTGCCCGTCCGACTGTGCGAGAAGCTAAGCGATCTTCCTGGCAAAGATATGTCGGAGGCCTCACCTCATCCACCCCATCAACGGAGGTGTGGACACGCATAAAGCGAATCTCTGGCAAATTCTCTCCTGCTCAACTACCCGTCTTGCGAACAGCAGGCGACACAATTTTTCAACCATTTGAAGTAGGAAATGGAATTGGCCGCACGCTATCACGACGCAGCAATTCAGGAAATCTTGACCCAAATTTCCTGCGCTACCGCGCTCAGTGTGAGAAGACTACACTGGATTTGTCTACATGAAAAAGACTCGAATACAACGAGCCATTCACTAAGGCCGAACTGATGTCGGCAATTGCTTCGTTGCGGGATGTGTCCTAGGGTCCCGACAGGATTCGCAATGCAATGATGCGCCACCTGCCACCATGTGCGCAGGACGTTTTACTGGCCACGCTAAACTCACTATGGAAAAGGGGCACTTTTCCGCACGCATGGAGAGAGGCCACTATTATACCTGTTTTAAAGCCAGTAATGGTTGGACAAGATCCACTGCACCATCGCCCCATTTCCTTGGCATTGTCTACATTGTTTTGTAGCATTGTCTACATTGTTTTTACATCTGGCATTCCTTGGCATTGTCACGTTGTACATTGATGGAGAAGCTGGTGAATGTCCTCTTGGGATGGTACTTCGAAGACAAAAACATTTTAGCAAATTGTCAGTGTGCTTTTAGAAAACACCGTGACACGGTAGACCATCTCATCACCCTTGATACTAACATTCGTGCTGCTTTCGTCAAGAAACAACATGTTGGAGCAGTGTTCTTCGACATTGAGGGTGCCTTCGACACGACACGGCGTGGCGTCACGGCATACTTGCAAAAATCCACGAATGCGGCCTCCGTGGTTCTTTAGCGATCTTCCTTCGCAACTATTTAACAGACCACCGATTCCGCGTACGCATTGGTAACCAACTTTCCGACTGGTTCCAGCAAGTGAACGGGGTGCCGCAGGGCGGAGTGCTTAGTGTACCTTTGTTTGCTCCTATTATTAACGACATTGCCTGTACACTGCCAACATATATCTGTAGCTCGCTTTTCGCAGACGACTTTGCGATCTGGGCGTCGAGCACTTCAGCGCCGGCGTTACAGGGACGACTACAGCTTGCTGTTTCCCACTTGGAGCGCTGGGAAAATGTGAGCGGTTTCCGCTTCTCCACAGGGAAAACGGCCGCCGTGCATTATTGCCGACGTCAGAGGTGTCCAAATATGGAAATAACGTTGTATAAGTCAAGAATCCCCACAAAACCGGTGGTCAGGTTTCTTGGTTTCCTTGACTGTCGCTTGTCTTACCGGTAACATTTTATGATGCTTCGTGACAACTGTTTTAGAACTTTGAACATTCTTAAGGTTGTCTCACGTACGTCATACGATGCTGACAGACGAACTTTAATGCTCCTATATATATTTTTGGTCCGCTCTAAACTGGATAATGCGTGTTTCGTCTATGGCAATGACTGTACGTCCGCAAAGCGAACGTTGGACACAATCCATCACACCTCGCTGCGCATTGCTACAGGTTCCTTTCGTACGTCACCGGTAGCGAGTCTTCTGGTAGAAGCCAACGAACCGTGCCTGGCTATGCGTCGCGAACTGCTTGGTATGCGCTATTCGTGCAAGCTGCGGCAGTTCCCCGAACACCCCACCTATCGGTCGGTGTTTTCCCGATGTACCCTGGCTTTGTTTAGAGGAGGGCGACAGGGAACCTCCGCACCCTTATATGTGAGGATCCAAGCCCTCTTCGCCGACAGTGGTATAAATCTGCGTGAGGTGATGCGTATGAAATATTTAAAAACTCCTCCTTGGAGACTGGCCACTCCAAATATCGATGTGTCGCTCACTTCTCTGAGGAAAGGTGATGCCATCCCCCAAGAACATGAGCTAAGAGCACTGGAACTTATATCGACATACAGAAACTACACGCCGACCTGTACTGATGGATCCGAAACTGAAATTGGTGCTGGTAGCGACTTTGTAACGGATTCCGCAACTCGAAGGTTTTCTCTTCACGCCAATGCATCAGTGTACACATCTGAGCTGGTCGCTATCAACAAAGCCCTGAGTTTTATTGGGGTCGGACATGATGCACTACACGTTATATATAATGACTCGCTTAGTAGCCTATTGGCGCTAATGGAGTTTTACCCATCGAAACCTTTTTAACAAACCGTCTTATCTAGACTCAGGACGCTGAGCATGGTCGGTAAAAAGGTGGTATTTTGTTGGATTCCAAGCCACGTGGGAAACAGCGGAAATGAGACTGCTGATGCTGCAGCCAAGCGTGCTGCTCAAGGTCCACGCACACGTTGTCTTCCCCTCCCAGCGAGGGACTTCTTCCCGGACATTAGAAGCACCATTTTGAAGAAATGGCAGGATAGCTGGGAGTCCATGGCCGACAAGTTAAGGAGGATCAAGCACCGTATTGGTGATTGGTCATCGTCATCACATAGCACTAGACGCCACGAGGTGGTACTATGCCGGCTGCGAATATGTCACACATACAGCACCCACAGATACCTCTTGAGTGGCGACCAAAAGCCACTGTGCCCAAGGTGCCACGCTCCACTATCAGTTCAACAGATACTGGTTGCGTGTCCCCGACTTGCCCAGGAGCGAAGACGTCATTTTGGACGCACTTCAGTATCGTTAGAGGACTTACTGGGGGACGAGTCGCCGTTTGTTCAATCAGGACAACTCTTTCGCTTCCTCTCAGAAATAAAATGTTCTGTAATATATGCACCTCACCTTGCCTATAATACCTTGCCTGGTATGTGGTAAACCCACTACGTTCTATTCTACATCTCGACCGGAACGCGTTTGGAAATGTAGTGTATATGAAGCCATCGCGACTAGCCTTCGCTTTGTCAATACCGTATGGCTAACTATGTTATGGGCGCTGCATGACCACTGCAGTCGATGCGCCCCTAAACTCCAATAAACAAACAGACTCCCCTCCGCCACAGCATGGACCATATACAGGTGACTCCCCTCCTCCACGGTATAGACCATGTGGAACTGACACCCTCACCGCAGTATTGACCATGTGGAATTGACTCCCCTCTGCCACAATACGGACCATGTGGGACTGACTCCCCTCAGCCACCGTATGGACCATGTGGAACTGACTCTCCTATACCATAGTATGGACCATGTAGAACTAACACCCTCCGCCACAGTATGGGCCATGTGGAACTGACTCCCTCCGCCACAGTATGGACCATGTGGAACTGGCACCCTCAGCCACAGTATGGACCATGTGGAACTGACAACCTCCGCCACAGTATGGACCATGTGGAACTGGCACCCTCAGCCACAGTATGGACCATGTGGAACTGGCACCCTCAGCCACAGTATGGACCATGTGGAACTGACAACCTCCGCCACAGTATGGACCATGTGGAACTGGCACCCTCAGTCACAGTATAGACCATGTGGAACTGACTCCCTCCGCCACAGTATGGACCATGTGGAACTGGCACCCTCAGCCACAGTATGAACCATGTGGAACTGACAATCTCCGCCACAGTATGGACCATGTGGAACTGGCCACCTCAGTCACAGTATGGACCATGTGGAACTGACTCCCTCCGCCACAGTATGGACCATGTGGAACTGACTCCACCCCACCACAGTATGGACCATGTGGAACTGACACCCTCCACCACAATATGGACCATGTGGAACTGACGCCCCTCCACCACAGTATGGACCATGTGGGACTGACTCCCCTCCGCCACAGTATGAACCATGTGGAACTGACGCCCCTCCACCACAGTATGGACCATGTGGAACTGACTCCCCTCCGCCACAATATAGACCATGTGGAACTGACTCCACCCCACCACAGTATGTACCATGTGGAACTGACACCCTCCACCACAATATGGACCATGTGGAACTGACGCCCCTCCACCACAGTATGGACCATGTGGGACTGACTCCCCTCCGCCACAGTATGGACCATGTGGAACTGACTCCCCTCCGCCACAGTATGGACCATGTGGAACTGACGCCCCTCCGCCACAGTATGGACCATGTGGAACTGACACCCCACAGTAACCACCCCTCCACCACAATATGGACCATGTGGAACTGCCCCATAGACCAGGGGAACTCCCCTCCGCCACAGTATGGACCATGTGGAACTGACTCCCCTCCGCCACAGTATGGACCATGTGGAACTGACACCCTTCGCCACAGTATGGACCATGTGGGACTGGCACCCTCCACCACAATATGGACCGTGTGAAACTGACTCCCCTCCACCACAGTATGGACCATGTGGAACTGACACCCTCCGCTACAGTATGAACCATGTGAAACTGACACCCTCCGCCACAGTATGGACCATGTGGAACTGACACCCTTCACCACAGTATGGACCATGTGGAACTGACACCCTTCGCCACAGTATGGACCATGTGGAACTGACACCCTCCGCTACAGTATGGACCATGTGAAACTGACTCCCCTCCACCACAGTATGGACCATGTGGAACTGACACCCTCCGCTACAGTATGAACCATGTGAAACTGACACCCTCCACCACAGTATGGACCATGTGGAACTGACACCCTTCACCACAGTATGGACCATGTGGAACTGACACCCTCCGCCACAGTATGGACCATGTGGAACTGACACCCTTCACCACAGTATGGACCATGTGGAACTGACACCCTTCGCCACAGTATGAACCATGTGGAACTGACACCCTCCGCTACAGTATGGACCATGTGGAACTGACACCCTTCACCACAGTATGGACCATGTGGAACTGACACCCTTCGCCACAGTATGGACCATGTGGAACTGACACCCTCCGCTACAGTATGGACCATGTGGAACTGACACCCTCCGCTACAGTATGGACCATGTGAAACTGACTCCCCTCCACCACAGTATGGACCATGTGGAACTGACACCCTCCGCTACAGTATGA
This sequence comes from Ashinkailepas kermadecensis, assembly GCA_034440615.1. Classification (NCBI taxonomy): domain Eukaryota; kingdom Metazoa; phylum Arthropoda; class Thecostraca; family Neolepadidae; genus Ashinkailepas; species Ashinkailepas kermadecensis. Next base: position 313,399 of record JAOTOM010004701.1, on the reverse strand, counting down.
ACCATGTGAAACTGACACCATCCACCACAGTATGGACCATGTGGAACTGACACCCTTCACCACAGTATGGACCATGTGGAACTGACACCCTCAGCCACAGTATGGACCATGTGGAACTGACACCCTTCACCACAGTATGGACCATGTGGAACTGACACCCTTCGCCACAGTATGAACCATGTGGAACTGACACCCTCCGCTACAGTATGGACCATGTGGAATTGACACCCTTCACCACAGTATGGACCATGTGGAACTGACACCCTTCGCCACAGTATGGACCATGTGGAACTGACACCCTCCGCTACAGTATGGACCATGTGGAACTGACACCCTCCGCTACAGTATGGACCATGTGAAACTGACTCCCCTCCACCACAGTATGGACCATGTGGAACTGACACCCTCCGCTACAGTATGAACCATGTGAAACTGACACCCTCCACCACAGTATGGACCATGTGGAACTGACACCCTTCACCACAGTATGGACCATGTGGAACTGACACCCTCCGCCACAGTATGGACCAGGTGGAACTGACACCCTCCGCCACAGTATGGACCATGTGGAACTGACACCCTTCGCCACAGTATGGACCAGGTGGAACTGACACCCTCCGCTACAGTATGGACGACGTACAACTGGAGCGACTCGCTATGGCATGCCGCTCCGGCGCCCGCCAAGTATGGACGACGAAAGGCCCCCCCCCCCCCGACGACTGTCGGACGCGTATCTCCGCCACAGTATGGACCATGTGGAACTGACACCCTCCGCCACAGTATGGACCATGTGGAACTGACACCCTCCGCCACAGTATGGACGACGTACAACTGGAGCGACTGCTGTGCCGCTCCGGCGCCCCTGAGGACGACTGTCGGACGCGTATCTCCGCCCAGCTGCCGCTGCAACTGAAGCGCGACAACGCCCACTTTGTCATCGAGAACTCTGGTTCCGTCGGCGCCACGGCGGAGCAGGTGCAGCGCGTGCTGGCCGTGCTGCGGCTCAGTCGCGCCCACTGGCGCACGCGCGCTCTCCTGCTGCTGCTGGCGGCCGGCTGCGCCACCCTGGCGCTCTGGCTGTCCTCGCTGCGCCGGCTGCAGCGGTGACTGCTGCGCGTGGAGCGGGGACTGCTGCAGTCTACCGTACGTGGTGTTTTTAGGGGGTCATGCGTGGAGTGCGTCGTACCAAGGACAATGGACTGTGATTGTCGTGTGTGGAGTACGTCGTACCAAGGACAGTACCTTGTGATTGCAGCAAAAAAGCATTTTGCTGATGGGACGGGGTATGCGTGAACATTTTTCGTTTAGAGGAGAAGTTGGCATTTACTATCGAATATTTTACAGCCTTTTGTCTCCATTTCTTCTTGTAATTTACATTTCAATGCCATTTTATGGCACGAGGACTCATTTTTTAAAAAGTTTCTGATGTGCTACACATCAAGTTGGGGATGGGCGTTTTCAACTTCGAGATGCACGTGCATTCTCAAAGGTAGATAATATTCCATCTGTTATTGCAGTGGTTCGATTGCATGTACGTATTGTGCCATAATGGGGTGTAATTGTGGTTGATTGATTGATTATTAGGGTTTTAGGGTGCGTCAACCCCAATTGGGTTATTTTGCGGATGTAATTGTGGTCGTATCGCGCGTTGTCTGGTATCAGCATCCTTACTCAGGTTTATGTTTGTATGGCGCAGACGGATGAGCGTGCTGCGTAGTTTACACGCCAGTACCGGGCACCGGATCCCAAAACAATGAATGCTGCCATATCAACACGTACCTTTACTTCGGGTGCGGTATTCAATGTGGATATATTGTGGTCTTCGAACCGTTTTGATCACCCTTTACTTGTCACAAGTTATTCTTGTTTTCCGAATCGCATGTCTGCAATAGATATTGTAAGTGGCAGTTGTGTAATTTTTCTGCTCCGTCATGCTCAGAATATGTTGGTCGGAGCTGAGTGATCGGAATCGGAAAATCTGCGTCGACCCTGTTACTAGACCGACGTATCCTGTGGTGCACGTGGGTCAGGACCCATGTGCATCAGAGTAGACGTGATCACTACTCATGCGGATCGTAATTTCTTCACTCGGAATTCCAGCTGCTCTTGTGCGTTTTTGTTTTTATATTTGCGATCGCAATGCTCCTAAGTTGCTTCATTGGGGATGAGAATGTGCTTAGAGGCGTGTCTGACCATGGGAGTCTTTTGCGCCGCTTTTAAAGAGAGTGGATTTTGCACGCAAGTTTAAGGCGAGTGCACATTCCGGGGATGTGCACTCGCCGTTCCGGTGAGTACGTTCCGGGGGAACGTACTCACCATCAGCTGACGCATCAGCTTCGCATAAAAACGACTGGCGTGAAACTGTTTGAGTACGGCCTCGTTCCCCCGGTACCAGGTACCGAGGGAGCCCACGACGAAGGCGTGGATCTAGACCGTCTTGCCCTGCTGGCGGGGCTGTTCCACGAGGAGGGCATACTTCGGTAGATTCCCGTCGTCGGCGGTGGCACGCAGCGCCGCGGCTCGGTTCTCGAAGGCGATGGCAACATTGACAAACGAGACATCGTTGACGCGCGTCACAACTAGATCCGGGCAGAGGACAGAGTCCAGGCCCGACACCTGTCGGTTGACGCGCAGCTCCGTGCCGCCCGCTGCGGCACCGCCTTTGGGAGGCGGGACAGCACTGCGCTGTGGCGCAGCTGAAACGCAGCATTATGCGACCGACAATGGTTCAAGACGTGGGGCAACGTCTCCCCGGCGTAGCCACAGCGCCGGCAGCGCCGGTCCCGTGCGCCGCGCTGGCAGCCGTTAAGCAACACTAGGCCCTGCCTTGCCCTGTGCACGAAACGCCACTGGACAAACCGTGTGAAGCTCCACTTATGCATATAATGGGAGCTTACAGGTTGGCTGGCGATACAGTCTCATGACCTTGCCCTGGTGGGGCTTGGCCAGGTCAGCCAGCGCGCTTTGGCGAATCGCACCCCGGACAGCGCGGGCCTCCCTGCGCGGCTTGATAGCCGCGGTGCCCACGTGGAGCACCGGGCCGGGGACAGCAGCATGCCACGCGATTGCCACTCGGGAGGCCAGCGCCGCAGTGGCGACACAAATACGCGTGAATCGTGAGGACGCGTCACCGCCATATCTCATCCGCTACCCATTCAGGTAGGCTGCCAGGTCAGCCGGTGTAGGTGCCTGGCCGAGCCGACGGCGGACCGCGGTTTCGAGCTCGACGCTGGCGAGCCGCGCTATCTCGGGATCACGGGAGCAGAGGAGCTGCGACGTGGCAGCCGCCATCAGGACGTTTGCCTCCGCTACAAACTCCATCAGTTCCACGCCACCCGACGAGACAGGCGCGAACATGTGGTCCACGGCGGCACTACACGGCACACGGAGGATTCCCTTCACTCGCCAGCGGAGCGCCACGTCGAAAGCGCCATTTTGTTTGCAGTTGCCACAAAGCAACAACAAAACTTAATAAATGACATGCTGCAGCCTCCGGCCTTTCTTGTGCTCTTTTCAGACCTTCGGAGTAATTTTGCGTCTGTCAGGTACAGTGTACAGCAAAAGTAATGGTGCAATGCATTGAGCGACGTCAAACTGTCTTGTAAACTACATAAGATACCATAGAAAACATTTTCCACAACGAAACGCATGGCAATTTGACGTGACTATGTAATGGATTCACGCTTTACGCTCGTAGTTATTGCGTAATTCCGTAAAACATGAATTCTTTGATTCGCCCGAAACGCTCGTGTCATGTTCGTCTGAGTGCGGATCTGCTTACTCCGCGCTCAATGCCCATCCCCGTTCCGCCCACTTGTGGGACTGGTCATATGGTGTGGCATCATGTTAACTCGTCTTTCCGGTCATATCCTCACACTCCGTCTCGGGGGGGGGTGATACAAGCCCCCCTCTAATCTCCAAACTAAGCGTCGCACGAAAAACGAAAAAGGTGTCATCAGAAAGCGCTCGATGAGTTGTGCCAGACACCACCTCCAAAATTTTATCCCCCAAAAGTGACCCCACTAGGGGCCTATATTTTCACGACTTGCATCAAGTTTTTGGCTCTGGGTAGTTCATTTTGGGGGAGATTGGAAAACAAAATACAATAAAATTAGTTGGAATCAGAAAAGGAAGGCGAAATCGACCATGACCATATTTTTTTCCCACCCAAAAATCTGTTAAATTTTTTGAAATTTCAAAATTTTAAGTTTTCAATTTTCTTTAATTTTTATTTTCATAATGGATAGAGCAGACCGAAAAACGTTGTTCGAAGTCAACTTTCTCTCATAAAAAAATGTTTACATAAGCCAGAATCTTCGATTTTAGCTCCAATGGGCAAATGTCTAAAACTAATAAGTAATCAAAAACGGAAATAATACAAAATCCCTCTGGTGCGTTTTGTTTCGTCCATAAAGATAAGCAAACGCTTAAAGTTTCACTAAGATATCTTTATCCGTTAAAGCGTGACGACTGGTTTAACTTTTCTGGAGGTGACTTCACTTGACCTTCACTTGACCTTGACTAACTCGTTGACCCTAGATGACCTGACCTCAAATTTTGTCTAATGCAACATGCCAAATTTCGGCGCGCTTCCGCGCGCCGTTCTTTCACGGTCCGCGAAAAACCTTAGGGGGGGCGCCTATCAACCCCCCCCCCGAGACGGCACGGGTTAAGATACTGCATTACGATGTGATATGTGCATGACTACTGGTCCTGTCAGACTAGCTGGGTACTGCAGCCAGGTAATGGCTCGCTGCCACCAGAGAGAGAGACAGAGACAGAGACAGAGACAGAGACAGAGAGAGATAGAGAGAGAGAGAGAGAGCTGCCTTAACCCAATCTGGGCTGTCGTGTCCCACGAATGCTGGTTTGCTGGTTCATGGTGAGTAGTTCTTCAGAAACTCGACACCCAGAAGGCCTGTTTCAACACAGTACCCTGTCGAATTCCCAAGGAAGTTGCTATATGGGGTTGTCTAGGGCCGATAATACGAATATGAACTTTTTAGGCCCCTAGGTCTCACGGTTTTTACGTCACGATGACGTCATATACTGACTTTTTCTGCTCATTGCAAATTTCAATGCGATATAACTCCGAGGTTTATCATTATTTTTCCATTCTGTAAAATGTTTTGTAAAGCAGACGTAGTATGGCATTGCATAATATTTTTTATGAATTTTTACATCCATGTTTTATTATTTTTTTACATTATATATTTTATATAATATCATTTTTCGAAAAATGTATAAGTGTCGATTTTCGAAAAACATCCATATTCTGATTCTCCGTGCAATTCTGTATACGAAACAATCAACGATAGAGTGGGCGCACTCTTGGGACACCGTCAGAAAAATCGCAAAAAAACATACCACCTGATGTGCCTCCATTTGGAGTAGCGTTGTGAAAAGCTGAGCGCGAGCGTGGCTGGTGGATCCAGTGAGGGTGGGGATTGGGCGGGGGTATGGGGGAGGAGCATGGGCGTCGCCACCGGGGGGTCAGGGGGGTCGGACCCCCACTTTGAAAATTAGGGGGGTCGACCCCCCAAAAAACAACCGGTCAACGATACAAACACCGGACATCCGACATCGCTTCTCATCCCCCTCCCCCGGTCACAGCATTTTCCTGGGCCTGGACTGGCCCCCGTAAACCGAGTGGCTAGATCCGTCCCTGGGACCGACCCCCCAAATAAAAATCCGTGGCGACGCCCTTGGGGAGGAGACCAGAGTTTCTGTGGGCTGCGTCAGTCGTGTACAATGAGTGGCATCTTTATGGGAAGAGGGACTGAGGGGGGGGGTTCAGGGCACTGTACAGTGTAGAATGGTGTCCCTTGCGATATAATAGGATGCCCCACGCGACTGAACCGATAGAAATTCCGATTTCCTCTGTATTTTTATATTTAAGACATTCTCCGGGCTTGAAAGGAATGCGTCGGCGAAAGGTTTATTTCGATTAACGACAGTTTTCACTAGTTTGAATGTTGAGGTCCGCGAAGTCGCATATGCGGCCACCTGAGTCGCGCTTCTGGGCCGAAAACAGTGGAAGCTCCTCGTGCCCTTCACAAGTTTTGCTGAAGCGAAACGCTGTGACAGCATTGTCGCTGTCTTCTCGATGTCCGCCTGGGAGACGTAGATGAATTCGATCCCTGTGGGACGAAATTTTCATCAGCTCTCTTGCAAGTATTTGTCATCCCGATCGCACAATCTTCGATCTTTTCAGCATTTCACATATGCAATATTTTTACGAATATCTAGAAAACGGGTAAGAAATGTGTTACTTTCACTCGCCCTTTTGACGGGTGTCATAGTGAACGGACTATTTATTTGTTTATAAAGACCAGTTGTTGATCCTGGGTAACCAGTGAAGGCTTAGGTATCTTGAGCTTATGTGCCCTGAATACCCAAAATCCCGCGAAAATTAGAATCTGACAGAAAATTGCGCTAGGTGGTGCTAATAAAAATGATTTTTGCAATTAGGAACAGTACCTGATATGTGTGTCGAGCAGAAGTTAAACATAGCTTCCGGGGTCAATAGCTGGTCTCCGTCTGGCCGCTGAATGCTTGCCCTTGCCGTCAGGCGTTTCACGGTCCCACCTACGCTGTCGCACGGACCTTTTCCATGGCAGGTGGCAAAATAATGCCACTCGCAGTCAACGTTGAAGTCCTGCTTGTGCAGGCACATGTTCCTTATATTATGTTTATTCTTGTATTGTGCTGCACAGCCGTCTATAAAGTAATGCACCTTTCTGACATTTTCATTTTCGGATTTCATCCGTTCCAGAACCTTTGTTTGGAACGCATAAACTGAGGCTGTATTGTGGTGCAGATCGTCACTTATGACGCAATAGCTTTTGGTTTGCAGTGACCCGTCTGGGACTCGCGTTGTAACGACGAATGGATGGACAGTGGCCTGTACGTTCTCCCAATGGTAGCCTTGTACTGCATCTTGCACCTGAAAGGTGTAGTTTTCGGAAAAATCTCCCGAGATGATGGCCTCATCCTCGGGTAGTTGTCCTTTCAGAGCTTTTAGAAAGTCATTATGTACGCGCGCTGTATAGTGGTGCCTGGTTAGCTTTGATATGGCATTAGTAAGCCCTTCGATAAAATATTCAACGGTCTGCGTCATGTTTACCATCGTGGTTCGATCCGTGCTGATCCACTGTCTAAATTCCATTTCGTCAGTCTCTGCCAAACTCGGCATACTGGTCAGAAAATTCCTGAGCTCGTTGACTCCGGGACACTTGTCACATTGCCGAAACATACATTCTTCGTTTTCCACGGAGCAAACAACTTTCTTCATAAGATCAACGACAGACAAATCGTGACGTATGGCTTGAACCATCAATTTCGGGTTTTGATGATGAATGCATACGCAAACTGAATGCGTCCCGCTAGCGCCGGCTAGCACGCACCAAGGTGGTCGCAGACTAGCGAATGTGGAGAACCCAACAGGCTGAGGAGTTTGCTCCTTGTATTGATGGTAGGCTTCTCTCAAATTCGAAAGGACCAGTCTCTTCTGGTAAGTTCGCCTTATGCCATCCTGACATCGCACACGTCTTTCTGTCCTGGTAGTGGTCTACTGATGTCGTCCTGCTGGTAGAAATTAATGACCTCGTCTTTTTATTCTGGGAGAGAGCAGCAATCGACAGTTTCCTGTCAGTTGTGCCCAAAATTCCATGCGTCGCTTTCACTTCCCGAGCTTTTCGCACCATGTACAGGGGGGCACCGAACTTTGCAGCCGTTTTGTACATGGTAAATGGCGACAATGTCAAAATTTGAAGCTTCATTGCGTACGAGGTGCTTGGGTCCTTGAATTTGGCTACTAGTTCCTCCATCATGCTCTCATAGAGTTCTAAATCGCTTACTTTTTCCTCGGCTTCCGGTTCGTTTATCTCTACCTGATACGTTTTCGATAGGCGTCGCTTCATTCCCTTTTTCGCTGAGTCAAACTTCTGTCTGGCCTTCTTTTGGCGTTGGCTTTCAGAAAGCCCACCTGAAAGAAATACAATAGTCTCACCAGTGTTATCAATCGGGAACGATCCCCCTGGACCCACAATTCCAATCTGGTCTGGTTACGGCGCTTGCCACATTTTATCACAATTTAGGCCTCGATGTTGAAATTGAAAAGTATTTCGAATGCATTTAATAATCTAGTGACCCATATTTTCACTGGCGGCCGCAGACCGCCGGTAAAGGGGGGGCAACTCGGCGAGGGCGCCGGGTGGATTCGAGAGGCGCCGAGCGGATCCGAGAGGGCGCCGCTCTCCGATCCTAGGGGGAGGGGGTGGCAAGCGTCCCTGACGAGGGCGCCGGGTGAATCTGAGTGGGCGCCGCTCTTCGATCCTGGGGGGAAGCGTCCCTGACGAGGGCGCCGGGTGAATCCGAGAGGGCGCCTCTCCCCGATCCTGGGGAAGCGTCCCTGACGAGGGCGCCGGGTGAATCCGAGAGGGCGCCGCTCTCCGATCCTGGGGGGGCGTGGGAAGCGTGCCTGGCGAGGGCGCCGGGTGGATTCGAGAGGGCGCCGAGGCGATCCGAGAGGGCGCCTCTTGAACCAAAGGGGGGGCCAAAAGACATGATGGCCTCCTTTCGGAGCCAAAGGAGGGCATGGCCCGTTGCCCCCCCCCTGCGGCCGCCAGTGCTTCTTTTACAACCATTACAACTGAGCTCTATGTTTTACAAAGATATGCGTGACGTATGTGTAATATTAGTATATAGCACTGAAATTACCTGTGCGGATTGGCGTTTCTCCAACCGCCGACATAATACGGCGAAGATCGTCAGTGGCTTGTTGTCTGTCGGTAGAGACATCACTTGCTGGTCGTGAGGGTGACGACGATGACGATGTTTCGGCTTCAGCGGTATCCTGTGTCGAGCTCTGGGACCGACTATGCTGAGCACCTGATGTGCTGGGCTGTGAGGGATCTGCAATTTGCTGATCTTTCCACGGCACTTGCTTCCTGCATGTGGTGCAAAGGCTTGCCCCTGGATGCAACACACCTGTAATACTGGGATGTTTGTCGATGTATTCCTGGGTTAGTGGTCTCAAACCTGACCTCTTATGCTTTGGGTGTGAATTGAAAGGATTCGCACAAAATGTTGCCACTAACACCCTGTGTGCCATTCTTCATTCGCTTGCGAAGCCTCACAAATGTTACACACAGCACCGAAGGCTACTGACGACTAACTAGCATGTCAGACCCCAACAACGACGCCGCTACATCTCATCGTGCGAATCGCGTCTCCGTTGTCAAGACGCTCGTGTTTCCATGACGCTCGTATTACGTGCTATGCGGCCTCGCCTAGACCCGCGTTTTTACGACAGTGATCGAATTGTACGTGCAGTACGGTCATTTCGCATCTCTCACAGACAGTGACATAGCCAGGGGGCAGCCAGGGGGGGCATGCCCCCCCCCCTGAGCCCCCCTGAGGGAAGCAGCTTATACTAGATCTGTAGCGATTTTGCGAGAGTATGGGCAAGCCAGGCACGGCTTCCCAACCCCTCCCCCCGCCCCGCTCAGCAACACATCCGCCACACGGGCGCGCTCACCGACATCGCCCCCCCCCCCCCCCCAGTCAGCAACACTTCCGCCGCCAAGGAAGGTTTGGTGCCCTTTTGGAGCTGACCTTGGGCCCTTTTGGTGAGATGCCCCCCCCCCTGACAGAGTTCCTGGCTACGTGCCTGCTCACAGACCGCTGCGTATATGGTCTACATTCGGAAGAATTAGTGACAGGTTACGTAAAACCGGATGTATATTTTAGAAATTTCATGAAATGCAGCGCGTTTTGAATCGTTCTGTGCTGCTATGTCATTCTATGCCATTCTTGACTGCAGTCGCAACTTGATTATTCTTGGACAACCGGAAATTCCCACCGTATAAACACTACGGCGCATTGCCCCCCAGCCCCCCTCCTCCCCCCACTAAATACATACGCTGCTGATTGGAGATGACCGACGCAGCCCACCACAAACCTGAACCCTACCCCCACCCTGGATGGCATCCAGCAGCGAGGTTCTCGCCCATAGTTTCATTGTGCATAGCGCTGCTGCAACAGTCAGGACAGAGGCCTGTGCTATGTTATAACGATTTTTCTGACGGTGTTCCAGGGGTGCGCCCATTCTATCTTTGATTGTTTCTAATACAGAATTGCACGGAGAATCAGAATATGGATGTTTTTCGAAAATCGACACATACATTTTTCGAAAAATGATATTATATAATATATATAATGTAAAAAATAATAAAACATGGATGTATAAATTCATAAAAAATATTATGCAATAACATACTACGTCTGCTTTACAAAACATTTTACAGAATGGAAAAATAATGATAAACCTCGGAGTTATATCGCATTGAAATTTGCAATGAGCAGAAAAAAGTCAGCATATGACGTCATCGTGACGGAATAACCGTTAGACCTAGGGACCTAAAAACCTCAGATTCGTGTTCTCGGGCCTAGACAACCCCATACACAAACTTGCATGGGAATCCGAGGTGGTGCTGTGTTATCGAGGTGTCGAGTTTCCAAAGAATGACCCTGGTAGAAGTGTCAACATAGTTGTGCCCCATGGAGGGGCTGCTGCAGCCATGACTGGGTAGCTGAGCTTCAATTGATACGCCTAACCGATACGGCTTCTGCTGAGAGTCTTGTGTGACATAGACTCCTCTATGACTTTCAGAAGCTGGGCATGACTAAGCTGACGAAACCCAGTCAAACCGATCACGTGAGGGGAGGATCTGCAACGTAAATTATTCATGGGACTACATTTCTCCCTCCCACTGACGATTCCCTGGTTCACGGGATCCGCTAAACGTCAAACTACGCAAGGCCAACGAAATGCAGCACATTCACACGAGCTTATCTTTCGGGTACATGAGGAAACTCGAAATGAGGATACAAAATGAGATAATTGGGGAAATGGGTAAAAGAACCGTGAAAAGAACACTGTGGGTGGACCGGCTGGGGTTCAGATAAATATGTGGCCAAACCCAGCAATTTGTACGATGAAGTATTTTTTTTTCTCTCGTGTCATCCTTGAACCATCAACATATTTCTCTTCATTGGCACTCCCAGCCTACGTTTATGGAAGAGGGTACATGTCACGTCTCCTTGCTCCCAGGCATATATATATATATATATATATATATATATATATATATATATATATATATATATATATATATATATATATATATATATATATATATATATATATATATATATATATATATATATATATATATATATATATAGCTATATATGTATGCTTGATAAGTCTAAAACTTTTCGGAGAGAAGCGGGGCGATCGATTTTCCAAGCATATTCTGTGCAGTTAACGCCATAAGATCCGGGTTTGTTTAGCAGCTACTCTCGCTGCACCCAGTTCACGAATTCAATGCATAGAACATGACCACGACCGTTAGTACGGAACTGTGAAAGTAGTCAAATTTTATCTCATGTGTGTATCTGTGCCCAGAGACGTCTACAAAAAAAATAGTCTTCCCACACCATTGCCCCGTCCTACTCGGCTGTTCCTTGCATTCATGAGTGTACAGTTTTCTTCTTTATAGCTCGATGTACGGGCGGAGGCACCAGTCGTGGGAAGAGTTGCAAACCACTGCTGGCTGCAGGAACCCCGGCCCCTGCTTTTGGGGAGAAAACAGGAATGCAACTTGAGAATCTGGAATGACGTGGGTCAAAGTATGGAGTTTTCAATTCGATGGGCGATCCATGGGATCTGGTTCTAAAGCTGGGCCTCTGAGCTGGCACGAGATCTCCATCCGTGGTTTATTGGATTGTACAGCTTTATGTCGCATGTCGAGAGTAGATATGCCCTATGTGGACCTGTTTCGTTGACAAAGACTGAGACAGAAACACAGCACACAGAGGAATATTTCCAACATTGGAATAATATATGGCTGCTCCTGCAGGCCTAATGTGATCACCCGTCATCGTTGTCGACCAACATTGACATTCGTCTGGGAAGGGAGTCCGTCAGGCGCTTGCAATACATAGGAGTCACCTGGTTTTAAACAGGTCGAATTCCGTTCCGCGCGATCATGACCGTCGTCGCATAGGCTGGATGAGGACCAGGTCTGCATGGTGTGTCCGCCACGATCTCGTTTTGAAGAGAGATGCGCTTATCTTAGCTTTTCAGAACATCAACATATGCAGGTATATCAGGCTGGGTTCGCAACTACGGATGGAAGACGTGAATAAATCCCAGCCGATAGACGCTCAAACATTGGCCAAAGCTTCACCTCTGAAATCGGAGGGTTTCCATCCTCCAGACGTGAGTAGCTCGAAGAAAGAAGGTGATGAAGTTTCCGAGAAAGAGTTCGCGGTTCATGGTTGGTTTTCTTGATTCGGAAGTGACAGTGGGTGGTCCTTCACTCGTGAATTAGGTACTCCGTGAAAGCGTAAATGTACCTTCCACTTTTTGCTTGTGTGCAAGAGTAGTGGTAAAGAAGGCTGAACATTATGACACATTGTCTGAGAACGGGCATAGATAATACGTTCTAAGCCTGATTTACCCAGCATGACATAAGTCAAATCCAGTTAGCATCGGTAATTTACCCAATATCATTTTTAGTTCACATTCGTGTTTCTGCGGCAGAAACACGAATGTGAACTAAAAATGATATTGGGTAGTGATAGAGTACGGACCCATCGTGCGATCGTTACGGTCAGCGTTAAGACAATGGGACCATTCATTCCCATTCAAAATACCACACATTTTTGCTCTTTATTTGTGCGGAAGAACTTCGGTTTCTCTTGTCCAGAAGAAAGAACGTTTAGCTCTGCTATATTCTATTAAGAAAGAAAATGCCTAGGCTAGAATGCTGAGCCTGCAATGACACATCAGGTCTAAGGCATTCAAAATTCCCCAAGCTATCTAGGTTACATTAGGCATTATTTGGCATTGTACACTATTCTTCATTATGCTACCCCACTCAAATACCAATATTTTGGTATTATATTGCATACCAACTGGAAAGTGCCTATGCACTTGTGCTGGTAATAAGTGGCTAGGTAGGCCACATCCCACAGCATCTTAATCATATCAAGGAACATTTTTTTACAATATTTATGTCTTGAAATGCCATATGACATATTATATAGATTCCTCCCAACATTTACACTCTGGACAATGCTACACATGGTCATATCCTTTTACCTAGGAATGTACCTACCTAGGTACCTATCCACCTACATACATACCTAGGTACCTACCTCAATAGTTCGGTATTATATTGCATACCAACTGGAAAGTGCCTATGCACTTGTGCTGGTAATAAGTGGCTAGGTAGGCCACATCCCACAGCATCTTAATGATATCAAGGGACATGTTTTTACAATATTTATGTCTTGAAATGCCATATTACATATTATGTAGATTCTTCCCAACATTTACACTCTGGACAATGCTACACATGACCATATCCTTTTACCTAGGAATGTACCTACCTTGGTACCTATCCACCTACATACATACCTAGGTACCTACCTACACAGGAGCTTGTCTTAATCATGTTCAAAAACATGATCTCACAATTTTGTGTATTATTGCACTTCAAGGTATCCAGGAGACAAATTGTACACACATTTTACCCCACAAAGCAAAAATGGAGTTAGGTTTGGTTAGGTTAGGTTAGGCTAGGCTTTTCTCTTCAGTTGGAAAAAAAACTTCCCATTTTTTGTAGATGTTGTTCACAAAAAGTGCTCTTCTTCAAAACAGGTTTAATTTAATCTGTTAACCTAGTTAACTAGGCTCTGCATTGTAAGGTTTTTAAGTTGAAAATTCTTCAGAAGTAAATGGGAAATTTTCCATTTCTTTAGGAATTTATTTTCCTGCAGGCAAGTTTAGGGTTATGCTGTGCTACATTTTTGCTTACTCTTGAACATTATTTTTATGCTATGTTATCAAACTCCAGCCTGTTTTTTGGTGTTATTTTGCCTGCCAACTGAAAAATATGCATTTGCAGAGGAAATGAGTGGTCACACAATGCTATCCACCTACATAAACATTGCATTGGAAAAATAAATTGCAGGAATTAAAAATGTACCAAAAAGTGCAATTTAATACAATTTGGTTTCTTGAAATGCCAACATTACTCAACTAAAAGTCCAATTTCAGGTGTTCTTTTGCCTGTCAATTGAAAAAGTAATCATTTTCAGAGAAAATGAGTGGCCACATCATGTTAACCATGTTAATAAACCATTGGAGAAGTAAATCCAACAATTAACAAATACCTGAAGTCAAAAATTTACCACCATTTGTGGCAAGAATATCAACTGATACTTTTTAGTTAATTAAATTGAAAACTGCAACCTAGGATATCCTATCCTAACACCTGCTTTACAGATGAAAACATCTGATTACTGATTAGCACGTCTTGCATGCAGTCCAACCTGCAAATTACTGAAGTTCTGAAGATGGCAAGTGGAAAAGGTTTAGGTAAAGATATATGTAAGAATATTTAAATATAGAACTGGTGCTCATAATTGGTCTTAATACTTTGCTTTTCTTTGCCATCCAGCTTGCCATATCAAAATTTGATGAGCCATTTACAATGCTTTGTTAAAGAATAAGCTGCAATGCTAATATGCATGAATATTACAGCACAATGCTGGTACTTTTCTTTGGATGGGTTTCATCCATATATCTAGAATAGGATATATCTAGGACAGATGGTCTTTTTCTACTCTGGAGAGGATATCTGTCTTTGGCATCCCAATTTAGTGCAAAATGAATACATGCATGTTATTATGTCAGATTTGAAACTATAATAATTGTGCCAGAATTTGTGGGCACTGTAGAAACATTATGGAACATGTCCAGATGTATTGAGCTATGCTTGAAAAAATGATGCTTGGTTCAAGCATCCTTTTTGCCAAATATCCCTGGATATGCACTATTATATTTTTTTTTTCTGGAACTATGCTAGATATGTCCAGAATAATATGCATTTTTCAACTTGGTTCAACATATGGCAAAAACTGAAAACGAGTAAAATTTGGATACTACATTTCCCTTCAATAGAGCTGTCATCAGCTGTAACATATTTGCATATATGCAGTATGTTTGGTGCTGTATGCCAAAATTCAGGTGGAATTCTTTAGTTTCAAAGAAAGGAATGTTGAACATGGCTCAATTTGTTTTTTACTGTTGCATTTCGAGAGCACAATGCTTGGCATTCCATTCCAAAGTTACAATTTTGTCTTTTTGAACCATACACTCCTTTTTGTATTAGGCCAGTCAGCTTGGGCATGTATAAAACAGGAGGAAGTTTGCAGTCATTTTCAAACATCTCCAATCTTGTGGCCAAAAAGACCATGCTTTTTCATGGAGGATAGTGTTCTGGATGACAACCATCCAGCACAGGAACATTTTTCCAATTCTGGTTGGACAGATTGCATGTCAGCAGTCACCACGGTTGGATTTGTATTTTGTAATCCTGGATGTGGAGAGGAAAATGTATGGGTAATTGAATATGGAGAGGATATTGCTATTGGGGTTTAGGGGCGCATCGACTGCAGAGGTCATGCAGCGAGAGGATATTATTATTCCAGTCAATGACATCGGAATATCGCCCTACACTTTCCAGTGAATCTTGAGCACATCACAGAGCAGTTCATAGTCTAACAGCACCATCGAACCTCCAAGGGATAAAATGAGGAAGATTTCCTCAAGAGGATAATGTTCTGGATGCCGCAAATACAGGAATATCGTATTTTTCCAACCATAGCTGTCACTAATCTGGTGGTATAACTATATACCCCTTTTCTGATCACTATCGATTGCATATCCTTCCCTGTTCGACTGAGTGGGACAATAACATGGTGCAAGACTTGGATCGTTGGCGCAATATCTTGATATCTTATGGCCGACCAAATGTTTCACTTCAACTTCGCATTATTAGCGTTGATCTCAGTTACCCCACCGTCGCCTATTAATAAAAGTCCCCGCATGCATTGCGTTTTGTGTGAACCCTTTTCTCTTTTATCAAGCTAAGGGGATGTCGGCCTTCACCTTGATACTGACTCCGCACTACAAGAACCGAACTATGAGCATGGATTTGCTAGGCTGCTCCAAAGTACAACAATATCAAGAAGTGATCCTACAAGATTGACATCCGCATAGTCAGTGACCTGCGCACCACCCGGGAGTCGCCGACCTAGAGCGTCGTCGGCACTGCACTGGCAGCTGCGTCTCGCCTGCACATTAGCGTGTTGACTCCCAACACCGTGCCACCAGAGTCCGTCCGCGCCGCTTACCACGTCCTAAAGAAACTGCTGCGCTCGCAGTGCAAGTGTCGGCACTGGTGGTGCATCTGTGGCTTATCTCGCCGAGGGCGTGGTTGAAAGTGTGGCAAGCACAGATATAGCCATGTTTGGCATAAACCACGTGCTGACCACCAAAACGTCTCACATCAGTTGATTGTTCGGCGGAACGCCCCTGCCGTGGGCCCGTGACGTGGCACACACAGACTATCACATACAGAGTGCTGCAAAGAAACCCTCGCTTGAACAATTTTATATTCACAAGCATTGGGGGGGGCGATGGAAGGAACTGTGATCTCCCACCACAAGTCGTCCAGGGATCTTTAGAGCTTAGCATAGTTTTCGTCTTTCGAGATATGGTGAAGTAGAAATGACTACTTGTGATGCTTGTGATGACTATTGGAGGCGGCCACTGCCGTACCTGTGAGGCGGCCGCTGTCACGGCTGTGAGGCGGCCGCTGTCACGGCTGTGAGGCGGCCTCTGCTGTGGCTGTGAGGTGGTCTCTGCTGGTGCTATGAGGCGGCCGCTGTCACGGCTGTGAGGTGGCCTCTGCTATGGTTGTGAGGCGGCCGCTGTCACGGCTGTGAGGCGGCCACGCTGCGACTGTGAGGCGGCCGCTGGCACGGCTGTGAGGCGGCCGTTGTCAGGACTGTGAGGCGGTCGTTGTCATGGCCGTGAGGTCGCCGCTGTCATGGCTGTGAGGAAACCGTTGCCGCACCTGTGAGGTGGCCACTGTGACGGCTGTGGTGTCACCACTGCCGCGCTTGTGAGACGGCCACTGCCGTGGCTATGAGGCGGCCACTGCCGCGGATAAAACTGATAGGCAGTGGTGTAAATGTTGATATCAGTTGCGCCTTATCTTAAATTGTCTACAAAAATCATTCTTCCTGAAGGACGCTATTTAGAAATGCACCACCGACATTCATTTGGACCAAGATACCTTCATATCAGCGTGTTTTCATGTTTATTCCACAAAATGTACCCAGCTGAGAAATGTGCTTAAGAAGATCTTAAACAAAGGGGCTTATGCCTCCTAGTTGGTTCAGTTACTACCATCTACGTATAGAAGTACTGTACCTGTCAGCAATGATGAATAAACGTTCGTTGTTTTGTGTGCAACATGATGTAGATAAAAGTTAATCGGAGTTCTAAGTATTCATATGGGACTCGACATTTCATCTCTTATATACACGATGGAAGATTGCGAGCAATTGATGTCAGATTGCCAAATATCGCTTGGGATTTTTCATCTTTATGTGCCAAACTCCAGATTGTGTCATCCTTAGCTATCTTCGAGCAAATTTTGTTCATCCCCCACTGTCTCCGAACGACTTTGCTCATCTACACAGTCAATGACAAATGGTTTACAGACAGTCTCTCAGTCTCTTCCTTGCATGCGACGGTGACGGATTTAGAAGTTCCTATCGGCAGGACACTCCTTTTGGCGCGCCACAATTTATTCAGGGTGCGAAGCGACACCTATTGCTGAGGAAGAAATCGATGAAAAGCTGGAAGGCAGACAAATTTTCAAAAAGGAGCAAACGAAAAAAAGCACGTTTTGGAAATTTGATGTTATCCAATCCCGATGGATGGCCGCCACTTCCTCCCCCCTCCCCATTGGACCGGTTCCTGATCGGCGACCAATTTCCCAGAATTGAATTTCGTCGGCGACCACCGAAAGGTTTTTTTGAGCCCTGTAATTCTGCCCACCGTTGATCCCATCGATACAATGTTGCTAAACGTTACCTGGATTAAGCATTACTATTATCCTACCTTCCACGGTATCTGTTAAACCGTGGAAGTGATTTCACTTCCGCTTCGGGAACCCTAAGCATCAATACCATGGGTAAAGTGAATGCTGAGTGAGTCACTTCAGCTACAAACCAGATTGTGAAGCCTGAAATTACCGTATAATTACCCGGCCATAATCTTCCATCTCAAAACTCGCCGCCTCGCACTTGCAATACTCGCAAAAGTGGTGACATTTATCGCTTGCTCATCAGAATATCCCGAGCTCCGATTATGGAAACTATGCATATATATATATATATATATATATATATATATATATATATATATATATATATATATATATATATAGCATTGCGCCGTAGCTCCTTCGGTCTGCTGACTGCAGGGGCACATGCCCTCAGTGTCCCCTGTATCCACCCCTGATATACCATCTTGATTAACTTTCACATGCTGTCGCAAGCGTGCTTGGGTCTGCATATTTTTCTGACGGTATCTTGCAAATCAAATAATGTCACAAGCTATGTACAAGGTCCGTGGCCACGGCAACATCATGAACTGGTCATTTTCGTGGTGAAATCGGATGTTTGACGGGATGGCTTTCCGAGACAGTGACCCGCTCCGATCGGGGCTTCTTGTGTGAGCTTTGACGGCAATAAACATGCGGGAATTCCAGTTGAATTATAATTTTAAGCCGACAGCTTGACGTGTCGCCAGTTAAGCGACTCCACCTGGCCATCCCGTTGCCGACTTTATCCCGTTACCGACCATGCCTTATCGGACCAGTTGCCAGCCACCTTCTCAGCCGCAGACATTATACGTATGTGAGCTAATGCAACGTCTGAAGTATACAAACGCTCACAATCGTTCAGTTGTTGCGTGTTTGATTGAAGCTATAAAGATAGCCTAAGTAAGATTTTGAGAAAAGATTCTAGAACCAGTGCAAGCCGCATTACTCTGCGCAGGCCACATTACTCTGCACGGGCCACATTACTATGTGCAGACCACACTACTCTGTGCAGGCCGCTAGCCATAGTTCCATAAGCTTGAACGTATTAGGATTCACATTTAATTCCATCCTTTACGGGAGAACTTCATGCAAGAATACAGCACCCTTGCAGGTCAAACCGTCAATCCTCATGGTGTTATGCTATGCAAACATTTCATTTGTATATCCCTGTGGATAACTTCATCCAGCTCGCAGTATATACATTTGTGTCGCACCTAAGTTTACGCATGCAAAAAAGAAGAAATGTGATGGAATACCTTGGCAGCAGTTCGGCACGGTACAAGTCTGGTCTGGTCTGGTCTGGTCGCGTGCTGTGATCAAAGTGAATAATGTGACTCTGCTACATTAAGCACGCCCCAACAAGTAGTGCGACTGGTGTCGAAAGGTAAGGGAGAGGAAGCACGTGCTGTGGCCGCCACGAGCGGATCTAGGGGAGGGGCGCGGGGGCCATGCCCCCTCCCCCAACAGCATGAAGGGCGGGGGTCAAACTATCTTTTTCCACAAACTGAGCATTAAAACGATCATGAAGTTTGACGGCCCATTTATGTATTTATTTATTTATTTATTTATTTATTTACTTATTCATTTGATAATACATGCCCTCCACGTACAGTGGCTACTATGGACAGCCTGGATATAACTCACACACACACATATATATATATATATATATATATATATATATATATATATATATATATATATATATATATATATATATATCTATATATATCTATTTATATATTTATATATATATATTTATATATATATATATATATTTTTTTTTTTCCCCCTAAATCTTTAGCGGAGGCAAAGTGCCATCTGCTAGAGATTGCTACGTTAAAGAAGTAATTACGTTATTCCGGCTTATGTGACATCCGGTTATATCAACTAGTCAAGAAAGGAGAGACGCCGTCAAACAAGAAACATGGCGTAGAACACACATGGCATACAGGTACATATACATACATACAGACACTCATGACAATGGAAGGACATTTGGAGGGTGGGCAGCATCGTAACCTCCGGAGAGGCTCCACTGCCCACCTGCGACCTGAAAAGCGAAGCGGAGGGCCCGACGCCCAGGGCGAGTCGTGGACGTCGGGCCCGACCTTGTGTGTGTAAGTGTATGTTTTAAGTTAAAGCCTGGAAACCCCTAAAAAGGGGAAAACCAGGCTGCTTGGAAAACCCGAAGGTAAAAAACCAAGCGCAATTTAAGAGGAAATCCGTCCGTATTAGCCAATTTGGATCGGATCCCGTCTACCTAGTGTGTAATAACCTATATGTATGTGTTAGCGACGACGGAGAGGAAGAGATGTGGAGCTGAGTCACACAGCCAGCACGGAGTGCGGCACGCGTCATATAACTTTCATCAGGTCAGCTTGAATCAGGAAATGTAACGGAGGCCCTATATCTGTTCGGAGAGCCCAGTGTCTTGTATGAAACGGAAAAGTAACTCGAGGAGTGCCGGGTGGTCACTCCCGAGGAGAGCGCGGAGCGAAAGTTGTGAATGGATCTTGGCGAAATACTGGGTGATACAGCGACGGTGAAGAGCATATGATGGACAATGGACATGTGAGCAAAACGTGGGCGACAGTGATGCGGACTCTGCATGTGGTGCAGATCGGGGGCCGATTTGGTCGATGAAAAAGATAATGGTGTGTTAGGTTGGTGTGTCCGAGGCGGACTCTGGCGAGTACCACCTCACGCAAACGGGAGTGTTGGTGGGAAGAGGGCCAGTTAGAGAGTGTGGGCTTGATAGAGTGTAGATGTGTAGTGTCCTGCGACCAGCAGGCCTGGAGATATTTGTGGAATAACATATTGGTTACAGTAAGGAGATCACCGGGTGGAACTGGGGCATGATTATCCTGGGGGAGGTCTATTGCCGCCCTTGCAAGGCCGTCCGCGCGTTCGTTGCCCGGGATACCCCTATGTCCAGGGATCCAGAGAAGAGTGAGCTGTAGATGTGCGTGGTTGTCATGATAGAGGTGTCGGATGGCGTGGAGTGTGGGGTGTGTGGTGTTGCGGATGGCCGCGAGGGCGTCAACAGAGGATCGTGAGTCAGTGCAGATTGTGGTAGGGGTGGTGATGTGACGTGCTATGTGTTGGAGGCAAGTGAGTATGGCGACTAATTCTGCTGTGTATACCGAATGATGTACTGTTAATTTGATTTGGTCGGTGTCCGGCCCACCGTACCAGGCGGCGCCCGTACCATTGCTGGTACGGGAGCCGTCAGTGTAAAAGAATGTGTGTTGTGGGTGGGCCTCTTGATATTCAAAGAATTTAACTTGAACGTCAATGGGGGTAAGTAGGGTTTTGTTCTGCCGAAAGAGATACTCGAGATTGGGATGTTTCATGTGCCAGAATTGGAGCAGGGGGGAGTGTGGTCAGGGGTTACATCAGGAAATTTTAGGGTGGATTTGAGAACTTGCTGCAGATGATGAGCAATGCTGTATTTATTCCTGTTTTTGGAGGGCCGACCGGGTTTTTTTTCCATGCGACATTGGGGGGGTGATTTGGTTGTGTTGTTGTTCGGAAGTGGTATCTGACGAGTTGTAGGGTTCTGCGGTGTTGTAGGCTAGGGAGATTGACCTCACCCCGGAGACTGGTGATAGGTGTGGTGAGGTGTGCTCCGGTGATGAGGCGGAGTGCGTGGTTTTGTGTGCATTCTAGTGATTTGGTGAGTGAGGGGGATATATGATCGAAGATAAACGCATTGTATTCCAGGATTGAACGAATCAGTGCAATGTAAGTTTTCCTAAGGGTAGTCCTGTCTGCACTCCAGTCACGCCCGGAGATGCAGCGCAGGATATTAAGACGGACAGCGCAGCGCTGTTTAATATAGGTAATATGGGGGCCAAAATAGAGTCCTTTTAGTCTTTTGTGCGACTAGTGTTGTTCGTGGAGGTATGCCAGTGCGTGTTTCTTGAAGTTTGCCAGCCTCTTTTTTTGTTGTTGTTTCAGTAGAAAGCTTGTGATAGTGGAAAAAAGACGAGTGGATAAATCTCTTGCGGCCGGCCTCTCTGTGTATTGCTGCCAGGTGTGCAGGTGATCGCTTGCACGTGTATGACGGTTTCGCAGGGTGGTGTTTGCAGTGATTTGGCCGGCAATGCTCGTTGGCTTACCCGTCAGAATGAGCTTGTGAAGTAGAGTATGGCTGTGAAAAAGATGCCGATCAGCTGCGGTGGAAATACTTTACGGGCTTTTACGAGCATCAGAAATGTGGCCAAATTTCTGTAGACCTGACACGACTCTAGCGGAGAAGTTTACTATCTTGTCTAGACTGTAGGTGTTTGCTGTCGACCCGTTCCCGTAAGCGGATATACAATAGCAGATGTTGGATTTGCGGGACGTGTCAACACTGGGGCTTGACCGCTTCTGTAGTCACGTGGGCTGGCCACACCCGAGTCCCGAGCGTCACCTGTCTGACCCCGGGCCGAACTGCTGCGGGAGATGTCGACACTGGGGCCGGACCGCTTCTGTAGTCACGTGGGCTGGCTACACCCGAGTCCCGAGCGTCACCTGTCTGACCCCGGGCCGAACTGCTGCGGGAGATGTCGACACTGGGGCCGGACCGCTTCTGTAGTCACGTGGGCTGGCCACACCCGAGTCCCGAGCATCACCTGTCTGACCCCGGGCCGAACTGCTGCGGGAGATGTCGACACTGGGGCCGGACCGCTTCTGTAGTCACGTGGGCTGGCCACACCCGAGTCCCGAGCGTCACCTGTCTGACCCCGGGCCGAACTGCTGCGGGAGATGTCGACACTGGGGCCGGACCGCTTCTGTAGTCACGTGGGCTGGCTACACCCGAGTCCCGATCACATGTCTGACCCCGGGCCGAACTGCTGCGGGAGATGTCGACACTGGGGCCGGACCGCTTCTGTAGTCACGTGGGCTGGCTACACCCGAGTCCCGATCACCACAGCCTGTCTGACCCCGGGCCGAACTGCTGCGGGAGATGTCGACACTGGGGCCGGACCGCTTCTGTAGTCACGTGGGCTGGCTACACCCGGTCCCGATCACATGTCTGACCCCGGGCCGAACTGCTGCGGGAGATGTCGACACTGGGGCCGGACCGCTTCTGTAGTCACGTGGGCTGGCTACACCCGAGTCCCGAGCTCACCTGTCTGACCCCGGGCCGAACTGCTGCGGGAGATGTCGACACTGGGGCCGGACCGCTTCTGTAGTCACGTGGGCTGGCCACACCCGAGTCCCGACTCACATGTCTGACCCCGGGCCGAACTGCTGCGGGAGATGTCGACACTGGGGCCGGACCGCTTCTGTAGTCACGTGGGCTGGCTACACCCGAGTGCCGATCACATGTCTGACCCTGGACGGCCGCCCGGACGGCAGCCGACCTGTTGGCAGGGACAGATGGCTGCTGGCGGCGCGCCATGTCATTGTCCACACCAGATAGGTGAGGCGAGCACCGACTGGGCGGTGCTGGGCCAGTGCGGCGGGCGACGGGCTGGGCGGTGGACGGGCGACGGCCGGCGTAGGACCGCCAACAGGATGGTCTGCTCCTCACTCTGCCTGCTGTTGACGGCGCTCGTCATCTCTTCCCGGCCGACTTGGGTCGACGCCGGTCAGTTGGGAGGTCACTGCGGCTTCTGTGCACCGACACCCACAGCGTAGTGGCGGCTAACTGCGCTCTTTATGCATGCCCCTAACGTAGTTTCGGTGTTTGTCGTGTGTCTCGTGGACAAGTGGCCCTTCCAAAAAAAAGTTGTGGGAACTGAAAAGCCAAGAAACAGCTATGTGTGCTCAATATGCTCCAGAACATGGACGTGGGCGCGTTACAAAAGTGAGGGGGCAGGTTCAGGACCCGACCCCAAGCAAATTTGCCGAATGGGAGAAGGGTATGCTCCGAAAATGAAATTGGCCCCATTTACTGGCTGCAATTACCATTCATTGTCGAATATGGGGTTCTCATTTGACTTTCTTTGTTCATCATTATAGTGACACTAACCTTGCTCAAATATAATTATGTCGTTCAATATCAATTCGCAACGAAAACGTTCCTCGGCTATTTAGCTCATTTTTACCTTCGAAGAAACCAGCGGCCAGCTACCATTGTTGCTGTCCCTCCTTTCCTCACAAAACCAGGGGCAGTGAGTGACCAGTTACCATTGCTGCTGCTCCTCCCTTCCCCACAAAAGCAGGGACAGTGAGTGACCAGTTACCATTGCTGCTGCTCCTCCCTTCCCCACAAAATCAGGGACAGTGAGTGACCAGTTACCATTGCTGCTGCTCCTCCCTTCCCCACAAACCCAGGGACAGTGAGCGGCCAGTTACCATTGCTGCTGTTCCTCACTTCCCCACAAAACTAGGGACAGTGAGCGGCCAGTTACCATTGCTGCTGTCCATCCCTTCCCCACAAAATCAGGGACAGTGGGAGGCCAGTTACTATTGCTTCTACCCATTCCCAGAGAGCCACTTACAAGGACTGGAAAATGGTGAACTTGCATAGCAACTGTACCACAGCGGCTTGATAGGTGATGGCGGAGAAAGAAACGTTGCATACAAGAAGGGCTCCAACAATATGTTAGCTGGAGAAGTTAGCCAATGTTTTCCCATGGTCTGCAGAAGGGCGCCGATGGCACTGAGTCTGTATGAGCGCCGTCACGGGTGTTCGATGCGGGAATGAGAGGATCGTCGGGTGAATTATGTTCATGCAAAGCTAAAGGCGCAATGCTAAAGTCCACGAAGTTTGGGAGGCGGGTCACCCGTCATGCATCTGCGACGCACATGAATGTTCAATGTCCAATTAGCTGCAACCGATAGGAAGCAGACATAACTATAGGATTGCCAGTGAGCCGATCTCCGTGATCATAATCCCGGATGGGAGTTAGTGGCAGCCGTACGAGTGCAATCAATGAAACAAAAAACGGGACGATGGACTGAGTGACTCCAAAGACGCAACGGAGCTATACTCGCATGACTAGAAGGAACTGTTCAAAGCATGAGCAAGTGTTCACTTTCAAGAGTAGGGTGGATCAGACTGGTTGTGATGGTCTTTGTGCCTTTTTAAAGGTGCTTGCAATATTCGGTCTTCAATATCATATCGGACTGATTCGGCCAGAGCTGACCCCCTCCCTATTTGCCGTAAGGGCGACCCTGGAGTCATACAACAAAAAAACACTGCTTACGATTTCTTCATCACCATGCTAATAGCTGCAATAGAACAATATAATGTGTTAATAATCGAAGCCTTGTCATGCCAAACTTTTCATTCCAACGAAACTAGATTTTCACTCTTCTCAGATCAACTTCCTAACACTATTTATCTTGTTTTCCAACTCATTAGCTGTTCTTTCCTAAGTTGGCTTCTGCGACCTTGATAATTGGCTCATAGTGAGAAGACGCCAAACGTTCGTCTATTTTTCCTTATTTTCTGTGAGGACAAAGATCAACATCGGCCGTGCATCAGTCTTTGGGGCAATGCCGATTTTTGGAAGCATATCGATCTTTCCCAAAGTTACCAGTAAATCTGCCAATAACATGGAGCAAACTTATGGAGCCTGTGTTACGATCTGTGACGTACAATATTCCAATAAAGCTGCGTTGCAAGAACTTATATTTCGCTTGCAATTAAATGCGAGTAAGAGGGGCGGGGATGGCCGAATGGTTAAGGTGCTGAGCTCTGGTACCAAAGGTTCCGGGTTCAACACTCGCACCACTCGGGACATTTCCCAATCCCGCGGCCCACCGGCGAAACAAGGTGGGCGGCGCCATTAGCCGTGCTCGTGCATAAAGTGCATCGAGATCCACCCAATAAGCAAACAAACAGAATGCGAGTAATAATACAGTTACTCATTGTGCTCGTGCAGATATTATAGCCTACCATATATATATATATATATATGGGATCCACCGCAGCAGTTCTCGGTGAAAATATTAACATTTTCACATGCCTTTCCCTCCCAAGAGACACGAGTTACACCACCACGAGTTTCACCACCACGAGTTTCACCACCATGAGTTTCACCAGCCTCACGTAAAGTGTAAAATACTGAAGGCATCCAACTGCCAACGGTGGCAGTGTTGATGAATTGGGCGAAATCTTGTCAAATTATGTGCAAGTTCAAGAACAATCACGACTACCCCCCCCCATCCTAAGCATTGCTTCGATATTATATCTCCGCAAGTGTAGCGTTCAATTGCCTTCAGAGTAAGCCTACCATTACCATTACCATGCACAATATGTTCAGTCACACGTGATACGTACCGGTAATTTTCGCATTTCCCCAACTGAGCAATTCACAGATTTCCCCGAACCGATCACTGCGCGTCGCCGTCAGGAAGCATTGGTGCAACAGCGGACACCAAACGAGCGCTGAAGGCGAGATCATTATCTGTTCTGAAGGCGGTTTAACTGCTGGTGTGAGCCGACAGGGGCCAGCATTGTTGTTGCGGCACACGGGTGTTGATTTCTGAAGATTATTTTGGGAGGGACAAAGTACATGAAGGCAATGGGCATGCCAAAAATTGCTTGGGGGCACACTCCATAAGGTCCTGGTCCTATGCTAAAAGTTGAAATTATTGGGAGGGGAAAAGCCAACATTGAGGAGGCACTTGCCTCCTCAGAAGTATAGAAAACAACACCTCTGCTACCACACCAACCTGACACCAGCCCATGGGTGATCTTATATAGCAGAATATTCCCACAACATAAAGTGCAACTCGAGCCGTTACCATCGAAAGTCACTTTCTGCCCCGATAGCCTGGGGTCAGCTCTGGCCGAGCCTTTACCACCTAGCGTCACCTTCTGTCTCGATAGCATGGGGTCAGCTCTGACCCAGCCGTCACCATCTAGCATCACCTTCTGTCCCGATAGCCTGGGGTCAGCTCTGGCCGAGCCTTCACCACCTAGCGTCACATTCTGCCCCGATAGCCTAGGGTCAGCTCTGACCCAGCCGTCACCATCTAGCATCACCTTCTGTCCCGATAGCCTGAGGTCAGCTCTGGCCGAATCGTCTCACTCTGATGTCACCTTTTGCCCTGTCGACTTGCTGGAGCATGATGTGGACTGACAGGCGTTCCCACCTCTTCTGTTGCAGGTCACGAGTGGACATACGAGGGGGAGCATGGTAAGCAGCTTTTTCGTTTGACTACTGTTCCGCTTGGTCCAACTTTTATTGAGGTCTCCAGCTGTTGCGAATCTTGAATTGTCTGATGCGAAGCCAACCAATGTCAGATAATTCCATATGATATGTGATAGTTCGCGTGACCCCAGTGCGAGTCACTAATGTATTTCCTGTAGAATAGACGGGACTATGATTTTACCCTGACTTTAAATTGCATGTTAATGCTTTGACAGACGAACAACTGCAGCCGGCGACAGATATATTCACTTTCCTGCATTTTTACTCGGACGTAAAACAACCTTTTTTGCCAGCTATGCTGCACGGTTTCCTTTCCTTTCATGGACATATACTACCCAGAACGCGTTTGTGCAGTAGTTGCAGATCAAATAGTTTTGTACTCAAATTGTTCTACCTTAGCATATCATTTTTTACTGTTGGGAATAAATTTCCGTGTTGCTTCTCCCCGGGAAAAAAGTTCAAGAAGATAGCTTCGTGAATCAGTTATTGCTTATTGTCGCCAAGCGATATTTGTCGGGAGTGCTTCTGGTGCGTGTGTCTACCGAAATAATGTCCGGAGACGCGCGCGTCCGAGATGTCGCCGTCTCTGGTACTGCCCCGGCCCGCGGGCGGGCCAGGTCATTTGACCACCCGGCCACACTCACACCGTCTTTGATACCTGCCAACTGAAGTGAGCAGTTTCGACAGACTGCTGGCAGCCGCAGCCAGACCACGTGACATCACATGCTCCAGAGCTGGTTTACACTGCCGGCAACTGCAGCCGGACCACGTGACACCACGCGCTCCAGAGCTGGTGTACACCGATGACGGGTGTCCGTCAGTAGCGGGTTTACACAGGCCAAGGGCGGGCACAGAAGACGAGGAGAAATCGTTTGGAGGAAATGTGCTCGTTCGTTGTGGCGAAGAGCAATCATGAAACCCTATGACATGCAGAAACGTTTCCAGATTGGTATGCATTAATGCTTCAGTTGCAATCTAACCTGTTGCTACCAACCGATAAGAACCAGTATTATTTGGATTATGCCTAGCCACCAGCATGGGAATACTTTCGTGCTTTGCCCATAATCCGCCTGTGGTATGGACGAGGCTATGCCAATCCCTCCCCCCAGGCGATGAGATTATCCAAGCGACAAAGGTCCCTCCTGGTAATGCGGCTGCACGAATACATGTGCGGGTGATGAGACTGCATGGGTATCCATCCATCCGAGTAGTGGATCATCTGGGTAATGGGGCTGTACGAGTATCCTTCGAGTAATAGATCATCGGACAATGAGACTGCACGAGTATCCCTCCGAGTAATGAATACTCCGCGTAGCGAGACTGCGTGGGTACACCTCTGAGTAGTGGGGTGCACGAGCATATCCCCGAGTAGTGGCGTTATACTGACAACGATGACGTTAATTTATTCGACACAAATCGTCCAAGGATTATCTTCGCAGTGCAAGGGGCAGCGGTTGGTTCAGCGTCTTAACAATAAGATCAGAGATCTGCTCACCTTCGTAAAAAAATAAGTAGGAATGTTTTCGGTTACTGATGTCGGATGTCAATTGTTTCACCACGTATAGTTTTTATAGCGTGGCGAACCACAATTGATTTATTTCACAAAAAAGTACGCCATCCTTTTTCCGGTGGTAAAGCAGGTGTCCGGCCAGTGACAAATGTTATGAAGGATCAAAACTAGTTTTGGCCTCGTTCTTAAAGCTAAAGAACTCAAAAGAAGTGAAGGAGATATTATGCTAGGTTTCTGGCTATGTCTGTTGTTGCCTATGGGAGTACCACACATTTTGAATACTCAGTACTAACATACGATTGCTGTAAAGATGCTTTCTGTGCTGGGCACAAGCACTACATTCACCTACCCGTGATGCCTTTTTAGTTCCACGAAATTGTTCGGTTATTCACACGTTAGTAACTGCAGAAGTAAGTACTTGCTCACTTTTATATCTTGGGTTGGGCCTCAAAGCACATATTTATTTGCCACATTTCGGCTGTGACAAAAAAGCAGCTCAGCATATTTCCGGGACAAAGCACTACATTCACAATGCGCACGCCTGACATAGATGGTCAAGTCATTCAAGCGTGAAATGCAGCTATTGAACAAACATGAATGAAAGCTATCCGCGTTATGCTGGAAATTGAGCCAATTGTGACTACTGGGCGAGTTGTACCCGTGCGTTGTGAACACCGGCGGTGCGGGCTCGAGCTAATGGTTGTCCCGGACAAAATGGAGTTGTAAGTACTGTGTTCGTTTTCAACACGCTCGTCAGCGCATTATGGCATCTTTTCATGCTTCGCGTCAAACATTTTATAGGCGGGCCGAGCACAAGAGCGACGTCAGCCACACGAACTTAATCCACGCGAAGTCAGGCAGGACCAGCGCGGGCCGCTGGTCGCACTGCGTCGCATCGTCCGCTGGTACCGCTAGTGTCAATCAATCAGCTGGCGAATCGTTCCCATTACGGAAACAACAACAGTGCGTGCACATAGAAGGGTCTAGCAGCACCAGCCATATCGATGGTGCACATGATATCGAATATCGAAGTCATATCAAATATCACTAGAGGCTGTTTGTTATTCTGAAACAAAGGGAGATATTCGGTTGGATTGTGATATATTTTCGATATTAATCATCATTATAAGGTATTAATAGACATGAAACACCTGTGAGATCATCGGCGCCTCGGGCCTTGCTTCCACATATATCGGCTGCATTGGCTATCGTACAGCCTTCCGTCGGCAGAGCACTCGCTACGACTGGATTCCCTGTCCGTTCTAGTCCTGAATCACCAAGTGTTGCAGTGTCAATCACACCAGGTGGACGAACGACAACTAAAATCAGTGACGTTAATTATAGATGTTGGGTGCCCCACATGACTCTATTGCCGTCAAAAAGTATTTTCAGTGACAAACACGCCCTGCAGTGTATTCTCAGAAAATCCTCCATAACTGGGACAATGCCTCTAAGCATGATAGTCTCAAGAATGTTGTGACAAATTTTGAGGAAGCCGAGAACGCAATGCAAAGCGCCACCGTCACTATCCACCCAATCAATCGCTGCAATCTCGGACACCATCTAAGTCAGCATGGGCACGAGCCACTATGTCAACATGGACACCAGCCACTACGTCAGCATGAATGAAGCTGAACACGTCAGCATGAATGAAGCTGAACACTTCAGCATGCATGAACTAATATTTGAAGATGAATGTACATGGACATAAGCATGAATGCACATGGACATGAACATGAATATGATCATGGTCGCACTGTGACCCCGCGATGTTAGCCGAGACTGATAGCTAGGCACAGCTCTTGCCCGACAATATATAACTGCCCGTGCAGTAAATCATTGAAAAACTACAATGTGACTCCCGGGTAGCGGTAGCTCTCCTTCGCTATGTGTGCATAACAACGACCGATGATGTGTCTCCCGGGTAACGGAGACTGTGTGATGTGGCATCAGTAGCCACGACCTGATGATGTGTCTCCCGGTTAACGGGGACCCCGTGACGCCACAGGACCTGACCACTGGAGCCAGCTGGGGTTCCGGAACTGTGAGAAACACCGCCAGTCGCCCATCGCCATCGAAACCTCCAGTGCCATCCACACACACATGAAACCGATGGAATTCTACCACTTCGACGAAATTCCAAGCCAAATGAATCTCACAAACAACTTTCATAGTGGTAAGGCATCGTTCACTGACGACATAACTATTGAAGCCCAATAATTAAGAAGCAGAGATTGCATTAAGCACATGCTTTATCAATTCATGCCTGCAACTTTCACAGGCATAACATTCAAATTACAGCAACGTATTCCACATTTATCCCTCTGCTCACTGTCGGCGAGCTCCTGCATGCTTATATATCATACATAACCATCCTGCTGCCAAACGGGACGGACATACAGATAGAAAAGAGAGAGAGAGAGAGAGAGAGAGAGAGAGAGAAAGAGAGGAAGGAGAGCTGGGCGATGAGAAGTAAGTGGTGAGTGATGAATGGTGTGAACAATAGTGATAGGCAATGGACCGTCTGGGCTGGTAATCCCGAGACTAGCAGTGGCGTCGTCAGCTCAGCGTTGACCGGTGGCCGCGCTTGGCAGCTGGCGCCGTCATGACCACCAAGAAGGTGCCGTGGATCCGCAGCGGCGGCCTGCCCGGCGAGTACGAGGTGATCGGGTTCCACTTCCACTGGGGCGAGGACGACACCAAGGGCTCGGAGCACACCATCAACGGCAGGAGGTAGGTGCGCCGTCACCTCTGCACCGACACGCACTGCAGCCGCCGGCGTATTGTGGGTGGTGCACCCGAACCGATGGTCGTCCGGCTATGATCTCCAGCTCGTGTCACGTGATGCGGTGTCAGTGTTACGCTGGACGGGTGTCACGTGATGCGGTGGCAGTGTTACGCTGGACGGGTGTCACGTGATGCGGTGTCAGTGTTACGCTGGACGGGTGTCGCGTGATGTAGTGTTACGCTGACGGTGTCGCGATACGGTGTCAGTGTTACGCTGGACGGGTGTCACGTGATGCGGTGTCAGTGTTACGCTGGACGGGTGTCACGTGATGCGGTGTCAGTGTTACGCTGGACGGGTGTCACGTGATGCGGTGTCAGTGTTACGCTGGACGGGTGTCGCGTGATGCGGTGTCAGTGTTACGCTGGACTGGTGTCACGTGATGCGGTGTCAGTGTACGCTCGGCGGTGTCAGTTTTTCGCTGGAGTGGTGTCATGTGAGGTAGTTACGCTGGACGGGTGTCGCGTGATGCGGTGTCAGTGTTAGCTGGACGGTGTCACGTGATGCGGTGTAGTGTTACGCTGGAGGTGTCGTTCGCTGTTCGGTGTCAGTGTTACGCTGGACTGGTGTCACGTGATGCGGTGTCAGTGTTACGCTGGACTGGTGTCACGTGATGCGGTGTCAGTGTTACGCTGGACGGGTTATGTACGCTCTAGTGTTACGCTGGACTGGTGTCACGTGATGCGGTGTCAGTGTTACGCTGGACGGGTGTCGCGTGATGCGGTGTCAGTGTTACGCTGGACTGGTGTCACGTGATGCGGTGTCAGTGTTACGCTGGACGGGTGTCACGTGATGCGGTGTCAGTGTTACGCTGGACTGGTGTCACGTGATGCGGTGTCAGTGTTACGCTGGACGGGTATCGCGTGAGGGCGCGACAACAGCCGCTGTGCTGTCGTCGCCTCGTCACTCCAACCACACCACCACCACTGTCGCGTCACCACCTCACATCACCACCCGACCACATTACCAGCCCGGCTATATCACCACGTGATGATGTCACCACTTCACATCACCACCCCGACCACATTACCACCCCGGCTATGATGCCACCACCCGACTATGATGCCACCACCCGGCTATTATGTCACCACCTGGCCATGATGTCACCACCACGTGATGAGGCTGTCACCCGTGTACACAGTGTCCGGGGGCTGTAGACGCCGCGCCAGCTACGGCCGCCAGCGGCCGATACCTGACCCTATTGACACGGCCACCGTGTTTGTTCAGTTGCACCGGAATGGAGCCCCGGACGGGGTGGCACGGGGATTTCACCCCGCGTTTCCCGGCAGCCAGACCGCGGTGACTGACATGGGGTCTACACTGTTGGCAGTGGCTCGCGAATTGTTTGATCCAACAGAGCTGCTGACCGGCCATGTATGACCTGTATGTGTGACACACACACACACACAGTGTGTGTGTGTGTGTGTGTGTGTGTGTGTGTGTGTGTGCGTGCGTGCGTGCGTGCGTGCGTGCGTGCGTGCGTGCGTGTGTGCGTGCGTGCGTGCGTGCGTGCGTGCGTGCGTGCGTGCGTGCGTGCGTGCGCGTGTGCGTGTGTGCGTGTGTGCGTGTGTGTGCCGTTGCATTGTTGCTGACCGCCCCGGTATGACCCGGTGTGTGTGTGCCGTTACAGTTACCCGCTGGAGATGCACGTGGTGTGCAGGAATTTGGCCTACGGCACGCTGAAGAACGCTCTGAGCCACCCGGACGGTCTCGCCGTGCTGGCTGTTCTGTTCGAGGTACGTTCCGTGACACGTCAGCCCTTTCTCCATAGAACCAGTTGCACAGCGCGCTCGGGTCAGGCTTTTCGGCCGCCCGACGTCCATCTAAAACCGAATGGAAAAAGTCGAGAATCGCGGTGCAACCGGCTTAAGGGTGTCTGCCATATTCGAGATGCATGCTGTGGCACCTCAGTACATCCTCAGTAAGGGATCCGTTATGTTGGAGGTACGTGTCGTGGCGCCAGTCCTCAGTAAGGGATCCGTTATCCAGGACTAGATGTTGGGCAGGGTGACTACACTCCGAAGTGACCACGCGAACAGACATGATAAGCATGTGGTCCGGTGGTCTGCAGAGGCGCAGCTAAGGGGGCCTGGGACCCGGTCGAAAATTACACTAGCGACTACACTAGGGCCGGACCCAAAATTACACCCGATGGAACAAGAAACTTTAATATTTTTGCTACGTAACATACTAGTGTTCGGCGTTTCGTGCTTCGGAAGGTTTTTTCGTTTCATCACATGTTTTCGGGGTAGGACCTCCCCTTGAAGAAATCCTGGCTCGCCACTGGTGGTCTGTGCCCATGTACTCCCAGACCTTCAAGAATGCCAAGCAGTAATTAGCACGATGGTATGTTAGTGCTGCAAGGATGCGCTCTAAATACCACATAATTATTTTATTCTGGAGTGATTCTAAGCACAAACAAGTACACCATATTTGAAACATGTAAAATTCTTGCATAGTCTGGCAGTGCTTCTGACGTGGGGATTCGTCTTGCCAAGTTCACCTCGACAACTGCATGTGCACTGGTAAAAACCACAATGAATGTATATGTCATGCATACAAATTATAATATTACAGGATTCAGTGAAGAAACATTTTTAATCACATCACATCGTGAATTGGCACACGCGAACGATCTGACCAGCCGACCGTTGCCCAGCTGATTCAGGAACGCGACGATGCTCTATGTGACCCTAAGGATCCTATTACTCCATCCACTCATGACCCAAGTGGCCCCTGTTGGAACAGGTGAGCGACATCAACAATCGGGCGATTCGCGGTCTGGAGGGAGCTCTGAGCCAGATCATGGAGGGCGGAGACTCTGCGGAGGTGGAGGATCCTCCCAGACTATTGGAGCTCATGCCGTGGAACACCAACGACTTCTACCGCTACAATGGCTCGCTCACCACCCCCGACTGCAACGAAGTCGTCACCTGGACCATCTTCCAACAGACGGTCAAGGCCACCGAGGACGAGGTATGGCCAGTTACGATGCAGCGTTTGTGATGCTGTCTGCCACAACCCTTGTAATCTTCTTTGACAAGCGATCTCGCACTGTGATCTTTACATCCAGCGATTTGCTGCCTGTCGGACTGTATGTCCAGTGGTCTCGACATTATTACCATGACTTTGCATCCAGCGATTTTCCGCCTGTCTGACTGCATGTCTAGTGATCTCCACATTGCGATCGTGACTTTACATCGTGACTTTACTCCACATGGTGACCGTGACGTTCCGCGCTACTGTGAGCGTGATAACCAGCACCACTACCAACTGGTACTTGCTCTGCTCAGCAGTCGGTTGCAACGTGATCAGTGGCGATCACCAATAGCACTCAGTGACCACCACCGTTTGACCTAGCAGTCCAGTGTCCCGCTCCCCGTTGACCTTGTGACCGACCTCGTCGGGCACTTTGCCACAGTTGAAGCTGTTCCGGTCGCTGAAGAACGGCAAGAAGCGGATCGGCCACAACTACCGGTCCACTAATCAGCGGTACGGCCGTCTGGTGTACCTGCGCCGGCCCGAGGACGAGGAGGACGAGGAGTACGCGCTCGGAATGTCGCACGGTCGTGACGGCGCCTCTGCCGGGCCGGCCGTCAGCCGAACCACCTCGCTGCTCATCGCAGTAGGCGTCCTGTTCAGCCTGCTGCCCGCCGGCCTCATCAAATCCACGCTCCTCTGAGTGCTCACCTTGCGCATATGTGTGTGTGTGTGTGTGTGTGTGTGTGTGTGTGTGTGTGTGTGTGTGTGTGTGTGTGTGTGTGTGTGTCTTTCTCAGTGCGCGTGCGCTTCGCTGTTGCCAGACGGTCCGATATTTACGTCCTGTTCGCTGTTCCCCGCTGGCGTTTCGCGATTGGTGTGGTGCAGTGGTCAGTGCAAACGCTATGCGGTGTCATGTCGAGCCGTGACGTTTTGAATTGCTAGGTGTCGGCGTTCCAGTGTGATAAAGTGATAGCATTCAGTGATCGTCTGCCGTTCTCACGGTTTGTCGCCAGCATGAGCAGCGACAGGTGCCGTGTGCCGGGTTTGCTCCCCGCCGTTGCGCCGGGCGAAGCTAGTCTCGGGGTAATCTGCAATACCTGTGTCGTGGTGGCGCCTGCTCTGTCGTCAGGGCGGCATCGAGCATTCATATATGCAGAGAGGCCCGCACTATTTTGGTGGGTGGCATTAATTAAATTTTATCGTCAACCATAGACAGCGCCAGCCTGAGGCACATTAAACTTGAAGCGTCGTCAATATCCGCCCAGTGGTTTGCATCCAAACATATCCTTCAGCGTCGCATCCCAATAGCATTCATGTTTTACATGGGTATATGCTACATTGCTTTAAAAAAGCCATATTTTATGTGTAAGTGTACGCAGACTTCAAGTGATGGTCTGAATCCCTTTTGCCTCACATCTGCGTTTGTTTTTGCATACGCGAAATGCCATTTCATGACCTGCATATTCAGAAGAGAGATCGCAACTTCACAAGAGGGGGTACGTATAAAGTGCCGTTGGTAGCGACAAAATATATGGGTATTGCCAATATAGCGTGGTAAGCATTGCCTGGAATGACTGCATCACAGGTGCAATTGAAATGGAATAAATGCGCAACTGTGTACGCTACGGTGATATCCAAGGGAGAACTGCAAGTTTGTGTTTCTTAATTGGCACACGACTACATTGAACGGAAGACGTTTAGTAAACCGTTACCACACAGACAGCCGGCACTCCTCTCCGAGTTTAGGCAGCGGAGTCAACAAAAGTCAAAGTCAAAGTCAAAGTCATTTATTAAGGTACTGCCACATTGTGGAACTTACGAAATACCTAGTCAATTGATCACATTCCTGCCATCACGTTAGATAAAATTGTAAAAGATAAAGGATAAAATCACATTACAATTTACGGACGGTGCAGCTTCGTAAAAATACCGGCTAGAAATTCATTCAGTTGCTCATGACATCCGATACAGACAAGCATTGCGACTCTGGTATGGTTCTTCACGCAGGTCACCTAGCTACCTAGTTGTATGGTTGTGGCTGATAGCACGCACGAAGGTAGCACGGCTAATTGTGTCGCGTGCTTGACCGGGAAGCGCATTCCACTGGAGAGTGGAGCGGTAGGAGAAGCCCCGCTGGGTGGCTGCTGACCTACATCGTTGCAGGTGAAGTGCCCCAGCATCGGTAGCACGAGTGCTTCTCTCCGACACAGCCGAGCGTTCAACAAACATTTCAACAAGCAAGCTCTGACCAGACCATGCATTGTGTGGATGGAATTAGTGATGACGTTAAAACGGATAGTTATGCACTGATGCTTATACTTGTGCTTAGAGATTTGCACTGCAAAGCAGATCGAATGGCTTGACTAATTACATACCTTTGCACCTATACACCGCTGGTCCCAGGGCCTATTTCTAAATCGGCCTCCGACAGTAGCCGACAGTAGCTAGTCAAACTCTGACACCGAGCACAGCCGCCGACAGTGGCCGACAGTAGCCGACAGTGGCCGACAGTGGCCGACAGTGGCCGACAGTAGCCGACAGTGGCCGACAGTAGCCGACAGTGGCCGACAGTGGCCGACAGTGGCCGACAGTGGCCGACAGTGGCTAGTCAGACCCTGGCAACAGGCGCGGCCGGCGGCACGCTGGTGTCCATTAACGTAGACAACAATTACCTTCCTGGTACGATGTGGCGATAACAGATGCCATGCCGAGCCGTGAAGGTACTTGCCTCATCACTGCACCGACATTACAAATGCAATAAAGCTGGCAAACACCTGTGTGCTTCAGGGTAACGGTGTTCAAGGGAAATCCTTCAATTAAGGATGGCTTTCCTTAATTTCTCAACATTTCACCACGACGAATTCAATGTTTAGCGTCGATTGAAAAGACACTGTGTCCCTATGTGCACGTACGGTGGCGAATATTATTAGATCTATCCAACTTCTAGACACATTATAGATTGGGTGAAGTTCGAAATATCGCTTGTCATCCATCAGCCAACGAAAATCGAGCGCTATTTGTCCAGCAGTACACGCCAGTGCACTCCCCCTGCCCCCCCCGCTACATGGCGGCCACAGCAGCCCACTCGGTGCCGCTGACCCGGCGGCTGGGGCGCGGCACAAACACTCATTGCGGCGCAATATGTCGAATATCACTGAATGACAATTGAAGATAAAAGATTGTGATAAGGAACGTGGTTCGCATTTAATAGCCAAATGTTGTGCACATAAATATCAGCAATTCGAAACAAAATACACACCTCTAAAAGCAAAACGTTTTCTCGCCTGGAATTTGATCGGGAAAGTGATGCCGCACGCCTGGCAAGGCTGTTCAAAATGGGTCTCCCATCAGCGATACCAAATGAGGACAATGGGACGGTCGGATGACATTCTGCCCTATGGCAGCCATGGCGGCACGTGGGAATATTGTTGCCAACGGTTCGGGCTTGCTCAGGCTTATTCTAGCACGGTTCAGTAGCATTGTTCAGTTCAGTATCAGTTCAGTTCGGTTCAGTTCAGCTTAGTAACACTCGGCAAACTATGCCCACAGTAGCAAAACAAATACTACGTTACAATGGATCGGAAACACATGCTGCACGAAATTGGGAAGCCGATGATAATTTTCACATAGGCGGTGAAGCATCAAGATTTTAAGGGTGGGGGGGGGGGCACCGGGTACAAGCATCTCGGGCAGGTACAACTTCGGTCACACAACGGACGTGCGAGGTGAACTAGGCTGGCCAACTGTCCACCAACTATACAAACAGAACTCTCAACTTTCTTCACCAAAATAGATCTACCGGTGAGCCATTGGCTCTTGCCTCTCACCTTCAGGCAAATATCGAACTCTCCTGCCGTAACACCGGCCGGGTCACTGACCTGGCGCTGAGTGCGTCAGATCTGATCTGCGTGACGGCTGGGACTGGCAGGCGTCGCTTTTATTGGTGTGACACAACGCTACAACGCCATGTAGTTCCGTCAGATCTGATCTGCGTGACGGCTGGGACTGGCAGGCGTCGCTTTTATTGGTGTGACACAACGCTACAACGCCATGTAGTTCCGTCAGATCTGATCTGATCTGCGTGACGACTGGGACTGGCAGGCGTCGCTTTTATTGGTGTGACACAACGCTACAACGCCATGTAGTTCCGTCAGATCTGATCTGCGTGACGGCTGGGACTGGCAGGCGTCGCTTTTATTGGTGTGACACAACGCTACAACGCCATGTAGTTCCGTCAGATCTGATCTGCGTGACGGCTGGGACTGGCAGGCGTCGCTTTTATTGGTGTGACACAACGCTACAACGCCATGGAGTTCCGTCAGATCTGATCTGATCTGCGTGACGGCTGGGACTGGCAGGCGTCGCTTTTATTGGTGTGACACAACGCTACAACGCTATGGAGTTCCGTCAGATCTGATCTGATCTGCGTGACGGCTGGGACTGGCAGGCGTCGCTTTTATTGGTGTGACACAACGCTACAACGCCATGGAGTTCCGTCAGATCTGATCTGATCTGCGTGACGGCTGGGACTGGCAGGCGTCGCTTTTATTGGTGTGACACAACGCTACAACGCCATGGAGTTCCGTCAGATCTGATCTGATCTGCGTGACGGCTGGGACTGGCAGGCGTCGCTTTTATTGGTGTGACACAACGCTACAACGCCATGGAGTTCCGTCAGCTGAGTGGGACATGCAGTCAAGCATGCGGTACGGGCTTTAGGCACTTGATTCGGTCCTATTGTATGCTTGTATGTTTCATTTTGCTTTGGCTAAGATGCTTCTGATTGAGGGAAATTCTGAGTGTATAACATGTCGGGCGTTTTTTTTAACTGACACGGTGCCTAGAATAGCCATTTTTCTTTGGATGGCGCTTTTATGCTTCAATATACCTTAATTCACAAGGGCAAACAAACGTGTTAAGTCAATGAACATGCACGCTACAAATGGAGTGCATGCGCCCATGTGCATCTATCAAAATAGGCGGATTTGCCAAATTTATCCGATCGAAGCGTTCTGCTCTAAGCTTCCTTTTAATCCATAAGCATAAAACATCACTACTCTAACCAAATTAGCTAACAAAGCTTTTTGACAAGCCAACATGGTCCATTCAAGTTGTGAAAATGACTGTGCATGTTGCCGACTCGGGAGGAGAGAGAGATAGAGTGGCATTTCTGGATATGGCTGGTTCATTTACATAATTATATATATATATATTACTTAATATTCCTCCAGGTCCAAATTGTTCCTTTCAAAAATTAGCAAGGCGAAATGCTTGCCTTCGGTAAATATAAATGAAGTTAGCATACTTAGCTAGGTGTCAAACACAATCGTTGTACCACCATCAACGCGCCCTGTTGTTTTGCATTGTTTTGTTTTGTTTTGCATTCACATTGTTGATACGAGAAAGAACATAACGAACGGTGTCCAGGACAAGAATCAAACAACTCTTTGCTATTTTAAACGATCGGTGTGTATGTTGGAGATATTCATATATATATATATATATATATATATATATATATATATATATATATATATATATATATATGTATATATGTATATATACATAGACGAAAAAATAAACGTTTTATGGATGGAGATCTCGATAAAATACCGGACCTAGGCGTACTCCAGGCGTACCTAGTATTGGCATCACGAGGAATAAAACATGTTTGTAGGTGCCATCTGCGCCTATTTTTTTAAAACTCCACGGGCTGCGACCACAGAACCCCGCTGTGTTTACTTGGGGCTCTCGATGCGAATTTTGTTTGGGCCCAAGCGCGGTTTTGGAGCAATGGCACGATTTTGGGGACACCGGTGCGATTTTGCGGGGTCCCGGTACGATTTTTCGGGCCCAGACGAGTGATTTCGGTGAACCAAAGCGAGCTTTCTGGGCTCGACGATATTGTTCGGGACCTGGGCCGAATTTTTCCAAACGCGCGTCGCTTTTCGCTTTTGGTGCTTTCTCGGGCACCTGGCGCGCCGGTGTGTGCCCGCCGCTTCTGCGCTTCTGCGCTTCTGCCCGCCGCTTCACATTCGAGCTTCTGCGCATTTTTTTCCGGGCCTTACGAGTCTTGGAGGCCTCTGGTTAGATTTTTGGGACTCCATGGTGATTTTTCCGGCAGGGACATTTGCCTTGGGGGGGGGGGGGGGGGCGCTTGCTTATTTTTGGGGTGCCCCGTCTTCATTATTGTTCGGGTCCAGATACGAAAGTTGGACCCACGCTTCACTATGCGTCGAACCACCGACTACCATTTTTTTTGAAACTCCAGTGCAATTTTTCGGGGCCCTGATGCGATCTTTCGGGTCTAGGCGCGAATTTAGGGAACCTGACGACAGTAGTCGGACCGTTCAGGGATTCTTTGAGGCACAGATGTTACATTTGGGGCTGGCGACACAATATTTTTTGGTGGCCCTGACGGAAATTGTGGGGCACCAGCGCGGTTTTGGGGGCCAGGTAAGATCGTCGGACTCCTGCGCGACTTTTCGGGTCTCGTGGTATTTATTTGGGCTCCCGACACAAATTTGTGTGGCCCCAAATATAATTTTGAGACCCCAGCGCGAGTTTTGGTGGCCCCGTCACAATTGTCGGGACTGGTGCGAGTTGTCGGGGCTCCGTTTTAGTTACTTGGGGCTGGACGCCAAGTTAGGAGGCCTCGACGGCAATTTGTAGGGGCTACAGTTCGATTTTTGTGGGATCCGACGTGAACTTTTGGATGCTCCGATTGGGATTTGGGGCCTCAGTGCGTTTAGGGTGACTCAGGCGCGATTTGTTTGGGCACAGAAAGTGTTTTAGGCTCCCACTGTATGTATTTGGACCTCCAACACGAATCTTGGCGCCCGACACCATTTTTTTGGTTCCCAACGCACTTTTTGGGGCCCGGGAGCGATTGTTGGGGGCCCACCGCCTCTCAGGGTTAATTTCCCCGTTGCTCTCCCCTACGACATGCCACTATACGGGAAATTGTGAAATAAATGCACATCTGGAAAATATGCCAACCACAAATATCTACCTGACAACCGCTTCAAAATATGCAACAAACAACATTTCAGCAACATGTGGGAAACGTGCACAGTCGTCATGACGAACTTCGACTAAAATAAAACTGCTGTCGAGATTCAAATTCAATGCTGGTATAATATTTTTGCATATATAAGCAGAGGTTCGCATTATATTTCAACGTATTTTTCCATCGACAAATGCACTTCGACTCTCACTAGTAATTACATGCATGGTAACCTTACAATATGTATGCTACCATTCATCCGCATACTTCACACCCGTCCGAAGATATACTCATATGCTGCACACCGCTGTTCACAGAACTTTCACCCACTTCACGATTTAAACCGCAGAGGTAAATGACAGGAGGGATCACGGCTGTTCTGACCTCCTCTGACCTGTCTGGCCCTGACAAAACTGGAACCAGGCTGTCCGACGGTTTCAATTCCCGACAATCTCTTTATATTCCGAGAAACTCCACTGCGCAACGCGCGAAGAAGCCCGGACCGGGCCTGAAAAAGCGGGATGATGAATTCAACTGAAGATACTGCGCGAGTTGCGATGCTAGATATATGGCTGCGCTGTTCGCTCAGGAGACAGAAGTTCGTTTAGTTCGTCGTCAACCACTGGACACGGCCACTCACTGCAGCATCGTTAATTTATCCCGGCGGGGCACGTCTGCGTCACCGGACAGTTAGTTCCCGGTAAGACGGGTGATCTGATCTGGCCCGATATACGTCTCGGCGGGGCACGCCTGCGTCACCGGATCTCGGCGGGGCACGCCTGCGTCACCGGACAGTTAGTTCCCGGTAAGACGGGTGGTCTGATCTGGCCCGATATACATCTCGGCGGGGCACGCCTGCGTCACCGGATCTCGGCGGGGCACGCCTGCGTCACCGGACAGTTAGTTCCCGGTAAGACGGGTGATCTGATCTGGCCCGATATACATATCGGCGGGGCACGCCTGCGTCACCGGATCTCGGCGGGGCACGCCTGCGTCACCGGACAGTTAGTTCCCGGTAAGACGGGTGGTCTGATCTGGCCCGTTATGCGATCACCGTTCGGCTATGGGCATCCGTGCAGCCCAGCAGCCAGGTACTGTATGCTAAAGAGCACTTTCAAACCGGCAGGACCGCTTCCAAACCTGGTGAATCGATGGCAAGCACGAGCTGGCACCGAGGCACGGGGCCCCACTCGAAATCAGTCTACTGCCGATGACCTCACCAGGACGGGTGTTCTAGATTCTTCCCGGAGTAGCATTATGCAATTTCCTAAACACCAGATGACTAGGCATCTGGCGACTAGTATCTTGTCGTCTTATGATGGTTGGAGCATTCCTAACATAGGTAGGGACACCCCTAGCGCAGATTGGGCATAAAGACTTAAATCGGGCATAAAAGATCAGTACAACTATGAGCCACAAGGGCCCTTCTTGGTTGCACTTTGGACACTGAACCAGTTGCCCACCAAATCTGTCGATCAACCCTCCCTGGAATACAGAAAAACAAGCCCCCTATTCTTATAATGATTGTCTATGCCGTTTTTAAAGATGTTCAGTGTGTTGCTACTGACAATGGTTCCTGGCAGCTGGTTCCAGTGTTCTACTACCCTGTTGGTGAAGAAAGACTGTCTTAACCTTGTCCTGCTGTGATTAACTTTAATTTTGAATTGATGACCTCTAATTGCATCATTTCTGTTAAATTCAAACATTTCCCTGAGATATCCCTGTTCCTGACCATGAACAAATTTAAAAACCTCGATGAGATCTCCTCTCAGCCTTCTATATCTAAGTGAAAACATATTCAATTTCTTCAATCTTTACTCATATGCCAGGTTGCCCATACCATTAACCATTTTTGTTGCTCTCTTTTGTACTCTCTCTAAAAGCCAACAATCTTTCTCATAACTAGGGGACTAAGCTTGGACACAGTATTCCAAATGAGGCCTGACATATGCACAGTAAAGCTTCCTGATGACCTCCTCACTTTTGTATGACACATTCCTCTGTATTGCCCCAAGCATTCTTAGTGCCTTCTTCCTGGCTCTTTGGTCTGTTCTG
Source organism: Ashinkailepas kermadecensis (assembly GCA_034440615.1). Lineage (NCBI taxonomy): Eukaryota > Metazoa > Arthropoda > Thecostraca > Neolepadidae > Ashinkailepas > Ashinkailepas kermadecensis. Next base: position 269,916 of record JAOTOM010004701.1, on the reverse strand, counting down.
ATGCCCAAAATTTTGTGTTCAAAATAACACCTAAGTCCTTCTCCTGCTGAGTCACAGATAGTACTTGGCCATTCATCAAGTATGGAGCCTTCATATGCTGCCTACCTACATGCATGACTTTGCACTTATACAAATTAAACTTCATTTGCCATTTTTCGGACCACTTCACAAGCTCGTCTCAGTCTTTCTGCAGCAAAACCTGCTCATTGTGCCCTGTTATTGCCCTAAAGATCTTCAAATCATCCTCAAATTTCAAAACCTTACTGCTTAGGCCACATTCAATGCTATTCACAAATATAATGAACAGTAGCGGCCCCAGTACCGACCCCCGGGGGACCCCACTAAGAACATTTTGCCATGATGACTTTGTACCATTTAGCATCCCTAACATAGGTAACGTCATCAATGAACAAGGGTGGAAGTACTCTGAAAGATATGGGAACATCTCCGATCTGGGTGGCATCATCTATAAACAAAGGTGGAAGCACCCCTGAAAGATATAGGAAAACCTCCAACATGGGTGGCATCATCTATAAACAAGGGTGGAGGCATCCCTAAAAGAGATGGGGATATCTCAAACATGGGTGGGGCATCCCTATCGACTAGGAACGCTAGCCGAATATATGCATGGTATCTGGTCATTTCGGCACCTACGATTGACGGAACATAGAGCTCGCTTTGTTAAATCAGCAGTTGTGCGCACGGTAAAATAATTCAGCGTCTTTTTCATCACAAACACGTGGTATGTGTGTGCCAGTATGTATGTCGAGGTATAGAGAGAGAGAGAGAGAGAAAATATATATATATATATATATATATATATATATATATATATATATATATATATATATGTATATATTTCTTAACCAATGACTTGGTACGATGCGGTAGGTACGCTACAGAACAACCTGACTGTCACATTGTGAGTATATTTAAGAACAGATTATTGCTGTTCCCTTGACAGCGTCACATATACTGCGGCCGCACGGGTAAGTCGGCTACGGCAACGCACTCCTCCCAGTGTAATGGGGACATACATCCACTGCAGGTTGCAACTCTGGCTGCGAACGCTAATTGGAAAAAGCGCGTTGAGACTGCTACAGGACATTTCTTAAATAGGAAACTGTGGGCCAATTGGCCCCAGTCCTGCCCTTGCATACCCAGGTCCTCCCGATTTTGCCCGACTGGGGGGCTATATGATTTGAAGGCTGTGCCCTTCCACTTTAGCAAGATGCAAAGTGCTTCTGTGTGCCCTGAATTGGCTTAAACCAGCATTGTTAGCCACTGATTCCTCTTGACCTCTTGTATGTCTCAACTCCCCTTCATTTCTCATTCCCCAAGCTCCCACTGCCATCCGAGCCTTAGTGTCCTTTGGCCGCTTGCGGTCTTCCCTCCTACAAGTGGCCTCCAGCCTCTTCCAGGTGTCATCTGCCCCTTAGTGCCTGCCCCGGCCTTAGTCCCCGGCCCCAGTCCCTTTGTGCCCTCTGCCGCTTAGTGCCCTTCAGACTGTTTCAATTAGCCTCTGTGTCTGCTGAGTGTCCTTTGCCCCGTTTAGTGCCTCCCAGTCTCAGGAGGATCTTTCGGCACCAATGGGAAGGACACGTGCCCCCTGCACCCGTCAAGCTGCCTGTGCCACAGTATAGGTACGCAGTCGTGTTTATTTTGCTACTTCAGCGAATTTGGTTCAGCGCCAGTTCAGCGACTATCAGTTTTCAGTGATTCTGCTGGGACGGATAGGCTTGGCACTGAGGGCAATTGCTTGTTCGGAATGTGATGCTGATTTTGAAAATGTATGATCCGCACAAAATTGCATTTTGTAAGTCAGGTGTCATACAATTCTGTCTGCTCGGACTGAAGCTGATCGCCTGATGTGGGAACATTGCCTGAAGCGCTCGAGACCGCCGCGTTAGCCACATGTGATACGTACACTGTAGAGGTAACAAAAATAAGTCATTACCTATCTAAAGTGGCTTGCCGTCCTTACTTTCGGAAAATTATATGCCCTTGTTTCAAGTTTCAGAATCTCTATTTTGCGTCCACGAACTTGTCTGACTACAAGACCAATTTTTATCAGCAGAATTTTCTGTGGAAATTATAAATAGTAATGGCAGGACATATGACTGTGGCTAAGCAATTGGTCAAGTAATCTTGCATTTGTCAGGATCAAAGTCAAAAGCAGGTGCCGCACTGACACTGTTCCGTCCATGGCTACGTTGGATATATTTGTTTGATCAGCACAATGTCAGGAAAAAGCCAGGGTTACGTTCATTTCGTATGAAAGAGCTTGTCAAACCAGCCAGCTTGTGCCATTTCCTGTGTTAGCTCAATGTTCAGTAGCTGTCCGATTAGCATACCAGACGTCCATTGTCCCACATTGGTCCCAGCTGATACCGGATGTCCCGAGACAGTGAGAAACCGAGGAGACGGTATCAGCGCTATATACCGGAAGTCCATTGTTCCACATTGGTCCTAGCTGATACCGGATGTCCCGAGACAGTGAGAAACCGAGGAGACGGTATCAGCGCTATATACCGGAAGTCCATTGTTCCACATTGGTCCCGGTTGATGCCCGATGTCCCGTGACAGTGAGACACCGAGGGGACGGTATCAGCGCTATATACCAGAAGCCCAGAAGAGACGGGTATCAGCGCTATCGGCCCTCCCACTACCGCGACACTGTATATTGGGCCTCACATCAGCCACCGTCCACAGCTAGACCCCCCAGGTAAGTCGCCCACCCGGCCAACTTGCCAATAACCTTGAACACGTGTGATAGTGGTCCCCGACGCTGGTAAACATACTCGTACCGCTAATCTCTATGCTGCATCGCACATGAGGATGACACCTCAACACGTGATGCCAGCACTTAATCACACAATAGTAAGACAAGTACTTCTGAGGCAGGCAGAAATCCACACTGTGCCGAAACGCTGTACTTCGAAAACTTCGAGTTGGAAAATGCAATAACCCAAGTTTGAAGATGTTCAAACGGGAGCACACAAGTCGCGACGGAGCTCGTTTATCTATTGCAATGTAAGCGGTGTAATAACAGCACACTTCAGTTTTGCAGCAGTCAACATTGAACAGGCAAGCAAGCGTGCTGCCGAGCGACGTCGGTCTCGCCAGGTGACGAGATTACAGTGAGGCTGGACATGCCAGCTCGATAGCTGCGTGACAGCTGCGTGATAGCTGCGTGTGGTACGTGTCCTCAGTCCAGCACGTATCCTTATCAGACGGTGACATCGCATTGCAATGACAAGCGCTGAAGATCAGCGGTGGCAACACGTCCAACTGGCATGGCCGCAGCGCGTGGACGCCGTTAGCAGCAGGGCACGACTTGCGGCCGGCAGATACCTGCGCGTGACAATTCTATGGCGGCGAGAGGACGAACAGCTGACCGCTTATCGAGGCATATCGTCTAACGGGACCATGACAGTGCACATGCATAATGCATCGGCAGCTCGATTCGATGGAAATAGCGAGTGAGGGGACGAGCTCTGCTGCAACGCTCGCTTCCTTACACTCCCGGCCCGTGTCCTGCCCAGGCCCATGCGGTAATTTATGGTCAAATGTGAAGTCGATTCTGCTTGTCATGGGCTGACCTTCGAGCGCCAAATCTAACTATGAGTAACGGGCTCATATATACCAGGTTTTCGCATTGTTACTAGGGGACAGCGTCACTAGTATCCTATGCATATAAACATATAAAATGCAATTCGTTGTGTAGAGTTTTCCGAGACCCACACATTCTTGTGATGTACTTCAGCCGGCTCAGGTATGCGTGGTGTTTAATAACTACAACTTTGAAAATCGCATTAGCTATTGAAAGTGGCAGTCAGATATCCAGAATCACTTCACACCACGCCTATTCTATGGACATAAATATTATATATATATATATATATATATATATATATATATATATATATATATATATATATATATATATATATATATATATATATTTATACACATATATATATATATATATATATATATATATATATATATATATATATATACATTTATATATATATATATATATATATATATATATATATATATATATATATATATATATATGCATATATATATAAATATATATATATATATATATGCTCATATATTTGACTGCGTAAGCGCTGGGCCTGAGCCTGCCGCCGCCGCCGCTCCTGCTCTCCCTCCTTGTCCAGCTGAGCTCTGCGGTGCCGCTGGACCGCAGTCGCTGCTGCCGCTGCGCTACCAGGCTCCAGCTCCGCCTCGCCAAGTTGGGCCCGCCGTTCCCTGCGACGCTCGGCGTCTCGCTGCCGTTCAACGTCACGAGCCGCCTCTGTCTGGCAGTATTGTCGCCTGCGCTGAGCAGCAGGACCTCTGGACAGCAGCACCTCATTCACCTCTGAACCTGCACCACTGGGCACCGCATGACACATACACGTGAAACTAGGGCCTCACTAAGGAAAATTAACCAAACTTGATTATTAATATATGCCACGGTATAATCGCAGCCAACCAATATATGACAGAATTACTTCGAAACATAGCAATTGTAAACAAACATCTACAAGGAACAGTCACATGCAAACCAGCTAATGGTAAGCTTTTCCGCCGGATGTCACTTCGCTGGATCGATGAAACGATCGAACGACCTTGAAATGGTATTGGTGAAGTTCCGTACCGGTGGACGGAGGCGTGCGCGAAGCAAGCAAACGCATCGTGGCGGATTTCAAAGTCATTTCAAGAGGGCTGTTCAATAGCGCTTGTGGTGTTGCCGTAACATCACAAGGTTTGGAGATCGAGAGGAGATCGGAGGAGATTTTTAATAGACAAAAATAAAGTGATGAGGCTTAATAAGAGCCACATGGGCCCATCTGAGTCAAGCCTATAAAGGAGAGATACTGTAAGACGAGAAAAAAGGACACCAACACACACCAATCAATTGCATATCCCAGCTCCAAATCTACCCCAACTTATCTAGCACCGTTCACTTGATATTGCATAACACACCCTCCCACACCCATGTCCCATCATAATTTTATCAATCCTTCACTCATATGCCTCCTTAAGGGAGCCTGCACAGTGCATACCTATTATAAAAAATATCTCCCCATCCACTTACTTGATTCTACTAAGAAATTAGAACTCAAAAACAAGAATCTCCAACCTAAAAATGAACTTGTCCACGCTATTTTTAAATGCATTCAATAAGGGACCCCCACTACATCAGCAGGCAGTCAATTCCATTTATTCACCTGCACCATTTGACTGAAAACCTGTTCACGTTTAACTGTCCCACACTTTCACTTGTTCAACCTGAAATGATGTCCTCGATATAATACTCTGAATAGAAGAGCATCGTTCAGATTGGCATTATTTAACCCTTTATCGATTTTAAACAACTCCATGGTATCACCCCTTAATCACCTATACTTGATTCAGTACATAACTATTGCCACAAGCCTTTCTCCACATTCTGTATTACGTAGTCTACTGATAAGCTTAGTAGCTTTGTGCTGCACTCTTTTTAGCATGTCTATATTTATTTCTAAGCAAGGGCTCCATGCATATACACAATATTCCAAGTGGGGTTGCGGCTAAGTACAGTTTTTCGCATAACTTCCTTGCTCCTGTACCTCACACTACTATTGATGATTCCTAGCATTCTGATTACGGTGTTCCTAGCTGAGCTACATTGTTTCTTTTCTGCTTTAAGGTCATTTGAAACTAACGTACTACTAGGAGGTAGTATGTCAACATGCCCTGTGCCTGCTCTTGCCTGCTTGATTGCTTCATTGCTTCATTGCTCTTTCATCTTCACTGGCATCCAATTCACTACCTCTCATTGTATATCGAATTGTCTAACCTCCAAACCCTAGATGCACAACCTTGCACTTATCATGGTTGAATGACACCTGTCAGGCATTTTTCAGAAGACGCGGGGCCCTTCCGTAGGGAGGCTGGTAAACGCACCTGGCTGCTGAAGAGCTGCTCCTCCTGATCCACCCGCTCCAGCTGTCTCGCAGGTGCTCTTTTCAGGACACCATGCGGGAAGCCCCGCCCTCACGTGACGTAGGCCACCCGGCTTACTCGGATGTTATTTGTTCTGTCCTCACCCGCCCCTCTCCTCCCGCCGTTGCTGCCTTCCAGCGCGTCGTCGGGAAACCGAGTTTCACCGGCGGTCAGCTCGTTTTGTGTTGTGTATGCCAGCCAGAGGAATTAAGAGGGTCGATTGGCTGGCGGTCCCAGGCCGCTGAACCACCACTCACCTCTCCTCCGAATGAGATCCTGGTGATCCTCCTCGTGAGGCGGGCCTGACGAGACGTCGCGGTCAGAGGCTAGGTGGAAGATTTCATGATCAGATCAGGCCGGTTGGAGGAATGCGTTGTTAGATAAGCGGAGTAGTCGAAGAATTCATGGTGAGAGAAGCCGGTGTAAAGAATTCATGGTCAGACGAGTCCGAATGAAAGCAACCATACTTCTTGTTTTTGCACGTGTGTTGGCACTGGTGCTGATTCATGTGATGCTGCAGTTTTCAACTGCGGATGGAACAAAGCGATGCCTTTGCACAAGACCAAGCCCTGGTCGGATGCCACAATTGCCCCTCCCAGCCGACCGTGAACAAGAAGCACGAGAGCAGGACGAGAGCAGGTACTACCTGTGTCCGCCACCTCGCAGCAAGTGGCCACGTTGCTCCGGGCAACGCTAAGACGGTGACTGGATTGCAGCGCACGATGCTGCGGGAAATCCCATACATTGACGGAGGGTGACGCTATCCCATGAAGAATGCAAACGCCATCCTCGAACAAGGTAGGAGATGGCATAGTCACGGTCTCGTCCCAAACATAGGTAGGTCCCAACAAACATTTTAGGTGCCTCTATCAGCTAAATATGACAGTCCTTACCAGGTTTGGCACCACATCAGGATTAACCGCTCGCATAGTGTCGACAGGAAACCGAAGCAAAGTAACACAGTAAACAGCAACCAGCCGATTATGCAAACCAACTGCTAGCCTGTGTCCGCAGCTGGTCTGAACAAACATGCTGCCTGTCGGTCGCGGCAGGTGACCAGCCTGTCCTGTCTGTCCGTGACCTACCGCGGCAGGGGGCCAGCCTGTCCTGTCCTGTCTGTCCGTGACCTACCGCGGCAGGGGGCCAGCCTGTCCTGTCCTGTCTGTCCGTGACCTACCGCGGCAGGGGGCCAGCCTGTCCTGTCCTGTCTGTCAGTGACATACCGCGGCAGGTGACCAGCCTGTCCTGTCTGTCCGTGACCTACCGCGGCAGGGGGCCAGCCTGTCCTGTCCTGTCTGTCAGTGACATACCGCGGCAGGTGACCAGCCTGTCCTGTCTGTCCGTGACCTACCGCGGCAGGGGGCCAGCCTGTCCTGTCTGTCAGTGACCTACCGCGGCAGGGGGCCAGCCTGTCCTGTCTGTCCGTGACCTACCGCGGCAGGGGGCCAGCCTGTCCTGTCCTGTCCGTCAGTGACCTACCGCGGCAGGGGGCCAGCCTGTCCTGTCTGTCAGTGACATACCGCGGCAGGTGACCAGCCTGTCCTGTCTGTCCGTGACCTACCGCGGCAGGGGGCCAGCCTGTCCTGTCCTGTCTGTCAGTGACATACCGCGGCAGGTGACCAGCCTGTCCTGTCTGTCCGTGACCTACCGCGGCAGGGGGCCAGCCTGTCCTGTCCTGTCTGTCAGTGACATACCGCGGCAGGTGACCAGCCTGTCCTGTCTGTCCGTGACCTACCGCGGCAGGGGGCCAGCCTGTCCTGTCTGTCCGTGACCTACCGCGGCAGGGGCCAGCCTGTCCTGTCTGTCCGTGACCTACCGCGGCAGGGGGCCAGCCTGTCCTGTCCTGTCCGTCAGTGACCTACCGCGGCAGGGGGCCAGCCTGTCCTGTCTGTCAGTGACATACCGCGGCAGGGGGCCAGCCTGTCCTGTCCTGTCCGTCAGTGACCTACCGCGGCAGGGGGCCAGCCTGTCCTGTCCTGTCCGTCAGTGACCTACCGCGGCAGGGGGCCAGCCTGTCCTGTCCTGTCCGTCAGTGACATACCGCGGCAGGTGACCAGCCTGTCCTGTCTGTCCGTGACCTACCGCGGCAGGGGGCCAGCCTGTCCTGTCCTGTCTGTCAGTGACATACCGCGGCAGGTGACCAGCCTGTCCTGTCTGTCCGTGACCTACCGCGGCAGGGGGCCAGCCTGTCCTGTCCTGTCTGTCAGTGACATACCGCGGCAGGTGACCAGCCTGTCCTGTCTGTCCGTGACCTACCGCGGCAGGGGGCCAGCCTGTCCTGTCCTGTCTGTCAGTGACATACCGCGGCAGGTGACCAGCCTGTCCTGTCTGTCCGTGACCTACCGCGGCAGGGGGCCAGCCTGTCCTGTCCTGTCTGTCAGTGACATACCGCGGCAGGTGACCAGCCTGTCCTGTCTGTCCGTGACCTACCGCGGCAGGGGGCCAGCCTGTCCTGTCCTGTCTGTCAGTGACATACCGCGGCAGGTGACCAGCCTGTCCTGTCTGTCCGTGACCTACCGCGGCAGGGGGCCAGCCTGTCCTGTCCTGTCTGTCAGTGACATACCGCGGCAGGTGACCAGCCTGTCCTGTCTGTCCGTGACCTACCGCGGCAGGGGGCCAGCCTGTCCTGTCCTGTCTGTCAGTGACATACCGCGGCAGGTGACCAGCCTGTCCTGTCTGTCAGTGACCTACCGCGGCAGGTGACCAGCCTGTCCTGTCTTGTCTGTCAGTGACATACCGCGGCAGGTGACCAGCCTGTCATGTCCTGTCTGTCAGTGACATACCGCGGCAGGTGACCAGCCTGTCCCATCCTGTCTGTCAGTGACCTTCCGCGGCAGGTGACCAGGCTGTCCTGTCTGTCAGTGACATACCGCGGCAGGTGACCAGCCTGTCCTGTCTGTCAGTGACATACCACGGCAGGTGACCAGCCTGTCATGTCCTGCCTGTCAGTGACATACCGCGGCAGGTGACCAGCCTGTCCTGTCTGTCAGTGACATACCGCGGCAGGTGACCAGCCTGTCCTGTCTGTCAGTGACCTACCGCGGCAGGTGACCAGCCTGCCCTGTCCTGTCTGTCAGTGACCTACCGCGGCAGGTGACCAGCCTGTCCTGTCCTGAGCCTGTCAGTGACATACCGCGGCAGGTGACCAGCCTGTCATGTCCTGCCTGTCAGTGACATACCGCGGCAGGTGACCAGCCTGTCATGTCCTGCCTGTCAGTGACATACCGCGGCAGGTGACCAGCCTGTCCTGTCTGTCAGTGACCTACCGCGGCAGGTGACCAGCCTGTCCTGTCCTGTCTGTCAGTGACATACCGCGGCAGGTGACCAGCCTGTCCTGTCCTGCCTGTCAGTGACATACCGCGGCAGGTGACCAGCCTGTCATGTCCTGTCTGTCAGTGACATACCGCGGCAGGTGACCAGCCTGTCATGTCCTGCCTGTCAGTGACATACCGCGGCAGGTGACCAGCCTGCCCTGTCCTGTCTGTCAGTGACATACCGCGGCCGGTGACCAACTTGTCCTGTCCTATCTGTCAGTGACATACCGGTCACCAGCGCGACTTTTGGGGGCCCCGGCACGATTCTTGGGAGCTTATCCCTATCAGGAGGGAGGGGACATTTGCCCCTTTGATATGCAACTGCGGCCACTGAAGGATATTTTTTGTCAGCCGATGGCATCTTTCGGAGTAGAAAAGCCTCCGGCTAATTTTTTTCCGGACCTGTTCTTAATCTTCCCGTGTTGGGATCGATTCGATCGAGTCTCGGTGCGAACTTTTTGGACATCGATTTCTATTTATTTAAAGGTCCTTGTGCGATGCTTTTGGGTCCCGATACCATTCTTCGGTTTCTCGGTGCGATTTTTTTCGGTGCCCTGACACATTTTTTCCTGGGCCCAACGGGCTTTTGGTGGACTTTGACCCGATTTTTGATGCCGCAGAATGACATTCCGGTTAAGAATTGCTTTTTGGAGGCAGCTGCAACTTTTGGGGCCCCGGCGCGACCTTTTGGACCCCAGTGTGATTTTCAAGGACTGCGACGCAACTTTTTTTAAATCCAATGTGATCTTTGGGGCCTGACGTCATTTGCTTGGATCCCTAACGCGAGTTTTAGCGGTCTCGGCACTTTTTGGAAGTCCAATACGTTTTTGGGGTTTTTGGCGTCATTGTTGGGGCCCCAAAGTGATTATCCATGTTCGGATTGTTTTCCTTGCCCTGGCTTCATTTGTTTTGGTCCCAATGAAACTGTTGGGGCATGGCACGACCTGTCGTGCCCCGAGCGTGATTTTCATGGTCCGGGCGTGACGTTTTGGTACCTCCAGGCTCAGCGTGATTTTCAGGTTCCCCGGCCTGATCTTTTGGGGATCATATCGTGATTTTCAAGTACCCCAGCACGACTCCTACTATTTCTTAGGGGCGTTTTCTTGCAAATTATAGGCCTCCTCTCACGTCTTAGGGGTCTCGTCTCATTTCCTGGAGCCTCTTTGCTGGTTTTGAATGTCTCCTCGTGTGTCACACCCTCCTCGGTATTCAATGCTCCTCTTCCACAGTTTTGGAGGGCCTCCTCTTAAATCCTGGGGCTCCTTTAACATGACATTGGGTTTCCTCTCATGTTCCAGGGGCATTCTCTGCCAAATTAGGGGCCTCCTGCCACGCTTCGTGGGCCTCCTCCTTTGTCCTGACAAAGCCTTACCCTTGTCTTGTCCAAAGTATTGAGGGATCTTCAATTTTGGAAACCTCACCTCCTTCCATACCTGCTACCACTCCCATCTAAAGGGGGCTCATCTCATTTCCTGGGAACTCCTTCCCGTCTTGGGGCCTCATTCGGTCCTGGAGACCTCCTGCTCCGTCTTGAGGGACTCCTCTCGAGTCCGGCAGGGGCCTCTTTTTATCTTCTAGAGGCTTTCTTTTTCAAATTAGGGGCCTCCTCTCACGTCTAGGGGCCTCCTGCTCTGTATTTTGATTCGATCTTTGCCCATCTTAAGGGTGGCCTCTTATCTCCTGACGGACTCATCTTCTCTCCCAGGTGCCTTCTCTTCCAAATTACAGGCAACGTTTCCTATCTCAGTGGCCTTGCCATTTCCTGGGGACCTCCTTGGACCGTCTTGGAGCCTTCTTTCCCGCCTGGGAGCCATCTCTCTTATCCAATGGCCTTTCTCTCCTATATTGGGGGCCTCCTCGTTCATCACAGGGTCTCATTTCCAATCGTGTGACTTCCTCTTCCGGATTAGGTGCCTCCTGCCACGTGTCTGGATCATCATTTTCTATTCTGGTGGAAACTTACCCATTTTGGGGCTGCTTTTGCGTCTCCGAAACCTCATCTCATATCCACTGGCTTTCTCTTCCGTCTTAGGGCCTCCTCTCATTTTCTGGGGCCTCCCTTCCCATATTGGGACCTCCTTTGCAATCTTGGGGGCCTCCGTGCCAATTTTTGTCACTCTCTTGATTTCTGGGGCCTCCTATCCTCTCCTGGGTGACTCCTTTCTCAAATTAGGGGCCTCCTCTCACGTCTTGGAGACTCCTCATCTGTGTTTGGAGCCCCATTATCCTCTTAGAAGGGTACTTTTGCGTCCTGGTCCCAAATCTTCTCTCCTGGGGTCCTCCTCTGCCAAAATATGGCCCTCATCTGGTTGGTCTCAGTGACCTTCTATCAGTACTGCGGAAAATCTTGGGGGCCCCTCTTGAGTTCGAAGAAATCTCTCCTATCATGTCCTTATTGTCTATTGTAGGGGCCTCCTCTTCCATCTTGGTGGCCTCGTTTTCCAAATTAAGAATATCCTGCCACCCATTGGAAGCCTTCTTGTCTAACCTGGGTGGCTTCTTGCCCGTCTCGATGATATCCTTTTGGTCCTGGGGGCCTCCTCCCAATCTCTGTCCTACGTTTCTTATAGGGAAATTAGATACTAGAAATTAGATAATTAGAATTAGATATAGGGAAATCTTATTACCTGATTAGATTTCCTGGAGGCCTCGCTTTCAGTTCTGGGGCCTCCTTGACAGCATGATCTTGTGTCCCGTCGGCCTCCTTGCTCACCTTTTTTCCTGTGCAGTTCCGGATAGGGGCCTCCTCAAATTTCAGGGGGGGGGGCACTAGTCTTACGGCAGGGGGCGACTGCCCCCGCTGCCACCCTCCCGGTGGCGACGCCCCTGCTCACAGGTGGGATTCGACCACACCGGCAGAGCCATTGAGCAAAGTGGCTCATTGTTCGGTACAAAATGCTAATGTGCGCTTTGTACTTTAGGTACGCCCGTTGTATGTGAGAGCCTGTGCCCTACGCTAGGCCGCACACAAATGTGCGAGCCTACAATTTTCCCATAGTAACGTCATGAACCTCTCTTCTCCCATCCGATCTTGCTTCGAAGTAGTTGGCACGGGAAGTATTTGTGTTTGTCGCGAGGACGCTCAGCGTTATCTTT
>JAOTOM010004701.1:242500-252500 GCA_034440615.1 Ashinkailepas kermadecensis | reverse complement strand
GGCCTCCTGCCACGCCTCGTGGGCCTCCTCCTTTGTCCTGGCAAAGCCTACCCGTCTTGAGGGCATCTTCAATTTTTGAAACCTCACCTCCTTCCATACCTGCTACCACTCCCATCTTAAGGGCCTCCTCTTATTCCTGGGAACTCTTTCTGGTCTTCGGGTCCTCATTCGGTCCTGGAGACCTCCTATTCCGTCTTGAGGGACTCCTCTCGAGTCCGGCAGAGGCCTTCTTTTTTCTTCTAGGGACCTTCTTTTTCAAATTACGTGCCTCCTCTCACGTCTTGGGGGCCTCCTGCTCTGCGTTGTGATTCGATCTTTACCAATTTTAAGGGTGGCCTCTTATCTCCTGGTGGACTCCTCTTCTCTCCCAGGTGATTCCTCTTCCAAATTACAAGCAACCTTTCCTATCTCAGTTCCCTTGTCATTTTCTGGGGACCTTCCCCGTCTTGGAACCTTCTTTCTCGCCTGGGAACCATCCCTCTTATCTATTGGGCTTTCTCTCCTATTTTAGGAGCCTCCTCGTTCATCATGGGGTCTCATTTCCAATCTTGTGTCGTCCTCTTCCGAATTAGGTGTCTCCTACCACGTTTCTGGATCATCCTTTTCTATCTGGGTGGAACCTTACCCGTTTTGTGGCCGGCCTGTTTTTGTGTCTCCTAAACCTCATTTCATATCCACTTGCTTTCTCTTCCGTCTTAGGGCCTGCTCTCATTTTCTGGGGCCTCCCTTCCCGTATTGGGGCCTCCTTTGCAATTCTGGGGGCCTCCTTTGCAATCCTGGAGGCCTCCTTTGCAATCCTGGAGGCCTCCTTTGCAATCCTGAGGGCCTCCTTTGCAATCCTGGGGCCTCCTTTGCAATCCGGGGGCTTCCTTTGCTATCCTGGGTGCCTCCTTTGTAATCCTGAGGTCCTCTTTTGCAATCATGGGGCTTCCTTTGCAATTATAGGGGCCTCCGTGCCAATTGTTGGCACTCTCTTGATTTCTGGGGCCTCATATCCTCTCCTAGGTGACTCCCTTTTCAAATTAGAGGCCTCCTCTCACGTCTTGGAGGCCTCCTCACCTGTGTTTGGAGCCTCATTATCCTCTTAGCAGGGTGCTTTTATTTCATAGTCCCAAATCTTCTCTCCTAGAGTCCTCCTCTTCCAAAATATGGGCCTCATCTGGCTGATATCAGTGGCCTTCTGTCATTCCTGCGGAGACTTTCTCACCCATCTTGGGGCTCCCTCTTGCGTCCGGATAAATATCTCCTATCATTACTTATTTTATATTGTAGGGGCTTCCTCTTCCATCTTTGGGGACCTCATTTTCTAAATTAAGAATATCCTGCCACCCATCGGAAGCCTTATTGTCTAACCTGGGTGGCTTCCTGCCTGTCTCGGTGGCATCCTTTTCGTCCTGGGGCCTCCTCCCAATCTCTGTCCTACGTCTTTTTAGGACCTGATTAGATTTCGCGGGAGCCTCGTTGCCAGTCTTGGGGCCTCCTTGACATCATGATCTTCGGTCTCGTCGGCCTCCTTGCTCACCTGTTTTCCCTGTGCATTTCCGGATATGGGCCTCCTCAAATTTCAGGGGGGGCAGCCTCACGGCAGGAGGGGCAACTTCCCCCTCTGCCCCCCCCGGTGGCGACGCCCCTGGCAATAGCAGTAGTTATCGGTGCGACAGGAACGGCATCTCGTAAGGGCCTAAAAGTATGGGACCCTCGCAACAACGCACCATTCCATGAAGACGCAAAGCGTTTTTTTACTCCATGAGGTGATGAGGTGATGGGGTTTTCGTGAAACAGAAGCATAGGACCATGAGGAGAGCAGTGGTTGAGCTTCCGAGCAGCTGAAAATCGTAACCGGACAAAAATAATAACAGAAACAATGTTGGGGCTCCAGAACCATAGTTGCCACAATCTGACATTCTTACGTTACGTGGGGATCGAAATTTGGGAGGGGGCGGCGGGACAGAACAGTCACGGTCACACCACTCTAACTTAAAAATTGTTCCTGCGCCGCTGGGATTGAACCCCACCTGGAGGTTGAAGGTGGCGACGCCACGGGTGGTATGCCTCCCCGAAATGGAGTCACTCCATACTCTGTGCTACATTGTGCTACATGACTGCACCTGTGATCGAAGTGAGCCGTCTCTGTGAACTGTGTTTCAATGCAGCTTCATCAACCCACACCGTTACAGCGTCGGCAGCATTCTCATTGGCCTCATTATTCTTAGCAGTATTCGCAACTGCATTGTGCTATCACACCTTAGGATTATCTCACCGCTATGCCAGCACTTTATTGTGGCCGTCTTGTTACCCCACACACTGCATCTCTAAATCGTAATTCATTGCATTGGCAGTTCGCCGCTGGCAAGGACGCAGCCCGGTCAGGCCGTCCCATCTGTCCCGAGCTGCGACGTTTGGCACGCAACCGCGCGCACCACAGAGAGAGGCAGACAGGCAGAGGTGTCGTCGTCAGGGTCGGCGGCGCAGATCCGAACTTCGATTGGCGGTTCAACGGCGAGAATGGGGACACGCCTGCAGACCGGTTGGTGTGGGGTCTGAGCTGCAGAATAATGAAGCGCCCTGGTGGTTCTCAGAGCATCCCTCGCGTAGTTTGACCCTGTCTCATGCATGCCATGATTTGTTAATTAGGTCCATTGTCCTTTTGCACTGCACTCGTATCCCATGCCGTACCCGGGTGAGTGCCATCGACATCTAGACCAAAACCGAAAGAACAATGCCCGATGGTGCGTGACCTGGTGCCGTCCCTTTCGCTTCGGTCCGTGCAGATAGCCATGCTGCGGCCTGATCATGCATAATACAACATGGCTGACTTCGTGTCCATGGCCATTTGGGATTAAGACGGCTGGACAAGGGTGACCGATATCGACGTTAACACGCGCCCTGGAGGGCCTCTGAAAATTACGCGCACTGGAGGGGGCGGGGGGGCGGATTCCGCCCCCGTAAGATCTCGACTCCTATTAAAGCTAGAGTAACACAATTATCAGGGTGGATGGGTACGGAAGTGAACTCTATCGTACGCAAATTTCATCACCTTAGGTCATTATCTTCAAGGTCTTATGAGGTCACATGTCACAATTTGCTTGTTTTGCGTTGCTTGGCTTGTCATTGTTATGAATCGCTGTGATTGTGTATAAATGTTCCAAAATGGGCATCAATGATGTTTTGAGCATGACTAATGATGCAATACAGATGCTAGACCCGGCATTTGACCTCAAGTCATCTATATAACAGCACTTTATCAGGTCAGTTACCTGTTTCAGTTACCGAAACCGGGCCGCCCGCCCGACTGCTCCGTCGGGCGGCTCGGCGCAATCGGCTTCGCGAAGAAAGGAATGAAGTACATGAATGAAGTATGGAAACGCTTAGGTGCACAATGACACAAACAGTAGTTTTCAGGATGAGTAGGGCAATGCAAAATGACATCAATCGCATGACAGTCATTTGCATTTATGACAACACTCCAGTTGACCAAGTTTGGTTCCATTGACCTGTCATGAACTTGACCTGACTTGACCTCGGCGACCTAATATGACCTTGAATCTATATAGCATAACAATATACATCAAACAAGTCGCTAGTGGTGCCAAGAACACTTCCCTTTTGCCGATATACGGGAAGCGCATCAGCGCCGACTTTTGTGGTCTGGAGCTACGAAATGTTTTGATTTTAACGGCCTGTAACTCGAACAAATTTTGACCGATTTCCATTATTCTTGCTTTTCACGATGCGTCGGACATTTCTAAGCAGGTACGCAAAAATGGCGTATATCAACCGATACAATCTGGAGTTATTTACGAACAACCGGAAGGGTGGGCGGATTTCGTCCCCCCCCCCCCCGGTGCGCGTGTTAAATTGTGTGTGAAATGGTGTTTCAATTGACAATAGGTCGTGCAGCCGCACTGGATTAGGTTCAGTCGCAATCACGTGAACCGCGATACGTGCAGCGGTCCAATGACACCTCCACGGATAAGCCTGGATCAGCCACAACCCGGGAACCTGCTGATCGCTTTGCCATAGACAATTGTTTAGAGCACATACAGTATTTTCTCCGCTTCGCACGGCATAAAAGCTGCTGGTGCGAGCGCAAGGTGAGCGACCGCGGAGCCAACGGTACATATGCGCGGAGCCAACGGTCATGTATCATTGCACACGAAGATCTCGAAATACAGCAGTTAGAAGGGAAATGAACGCGAATAAGGTCAGCAGAATCGAGAAACTTCTGTTGTTGCAGGCGTCTACAATGTTCTATGTGGTGTTGTTCACCGTTCAAGTGGTAGCTCTACATCGAGCGAACAGGAAATGTCATGAAAGCCTTGCACATACAAAAGGCCTGAAGCGAACTGCATTCAAGCGAGAGCAACTGCAGAACGGTAGGCTTTTGAATGTCTTACCCCCATCAACCAGTTTTGTGCTCATCTTGCAGCTTGGGCCTTGGCCTCGGGGGAACAGTTGCAGACTGGGTGAGGCTCGGGCTTTGAGGCCTGGGCCTAGGATCCGGGGGAACAGATACAGACTGAGTGAGTCTCGGATCTTGAAACTGGGGCCTAGGCTCCGGGGGAGCGGATGCAGACTGGGTGCACGTCGGCAGGGCATAGCAGCAGTTGTTTGCACAGACGGTGAACAGGGTTGTGCTCAGTGGTACATTTTGAGAAGGAAATATTTATAGAAATAGCATGTCACTTTCGAACATAGTTGGTAAGAAAATAATTAAATAGCATTCCAATATTTATGCATCTCGCTCAGAAAGGAAATATTCAAGAAGACACCCAGCAACTATGCAAGACAGCATCCAAGTCGTCCGTACATATATTTCTGCCCTGTCGTGCTAGTGCCTGTCGTAAGTTAGTTCACCTGTCGCTCAGCTGAAACATTCATGGGCCTAGTCCACAGAGTGCCACAGTTCTTCTGTCGTATCGGCATGGCACGATAGAAGAATGGTTTCAGCATGGAACAGCATGGTTTCATAGTTTTTCTAGCATGGTTTCACTGTTCTTCTATAGGACTGGCATGGTTTAATAAATTGTAACATCACGAACGTTCCGTCCGTTTTATTAGTAAAGCCTTTCCAAGAGTCACAATGAGTCGCGATAACTGGTCAAGGAACAAATAAGACATTTACCGTATATTCTGGAGACAGCCCATAACTGGCTCTTCGTATATCCAAACGCAGTGTCACAAATCGCACACGGCTTCGACATAGCTTCAGCACACGCTTGCGAATGCCTAATAGAAGCATTCGCAATACAGCTCTCAAACATAAGCATCAATATAAACGGGATGTTTGTCTCTAATATCTAATGGAAATACAATTGCTTTAAGCATGCTTCACTCGTCAGGTTTGCCGATTACATGTGCGTATTACTATGTGGCAACACGACTGGTAAATGTCATACGAAACATTTATTGCAATTCATTAACAAGATCATTCAATTCTCTCTCAAGCATGCGATATTTCTCTTTTGCGCTTCTTAGCTGGTCAAACAGTCTCTCTGCAGTGGTCTTTAGCATATAGTTGCCCTTCTTTATGGCCTTCTCACTATCCTCGTGACGTTTAGCTCGCGCTTGCATGATTAGCATTTTTCCGTTGAACGCAAGATCGGAATCGTAAGATTCTGACTGCTCTGAATCCTCTGACTCCTCAGTTTCCGTTTCGGACTCGGATTCCTCGCTGGACTCTTCTTCGGACTCGGAGTCCTGATTACCACCTTCGTCGTCGCTGTCTTTCAGCATGGCTCCCATTTTCTTTATCTCGTGTTGGAGTTCTTTGTGCTTCCTGTTCTCGTCCTTGAGGTTTTGATTCAGTGTTTTGATCCGGTTCTTCATATGGAACCGCTCATCCCTGGCGTGCTTCTCCTTTGTCTGGATGTGAGACACCTTGCTTTCACACATCTTCAGCTCTCTCATCTGCTTCTTTCTCTCCTGGTCGACCTCCATTTGCCGTTCCTCTTCACTGTCGAGCTCCTCCTCGGACTCGGACTCGGAGGACGTCTCGTTTCTGTCCGCCCTCTTGGCCGTCTCGTCGCGGTTCAGACACGCCTGAGACGTCGTCTTGGCGACGCGGTCGCGGGTTCTGCTCCTGGCAACCTTGGCAGAAGAGCGGCTCCGCCGCACCTCGTCGTCGACATTGCCATTCCTCATGGACACCTTGAGGCCCTTCTGCCGGCCGTGCTCCACCTCCTCCAGACGAGCCTGCAGCGCGGCCAGCTCCTGCTGCGCGCTCCTGCAGCGCTCCTGCCACAGGCTTGCTTCTCGACTCGACTCCCCCGCCTGGTCGCGCATCGCCGCCATCTCTCCCTCCAGGGCGCCGAGGTCGGCGTCTAGGTCGTCTGGGTCGACCTCGTGTGCCACCACCACCGCCTGCGGCAGCACAGGGCTGTGTTAACGGCAGAACAGGGGTGTGTTAAGGGCAGCATAGGAGTGTGATATCGGCAGCAATGGGCTGTGTTGTCTGCAACATAAGATTGTGTTGTCGTCAACATAGATGTGTGGCGGATGGTAGCTGAGGAGGCGTGATACTGGTAGCAGGGAAGGCGTGGCAATGGTAGTAGGGCAGGCGTGGTAATAATAGCAGGGGATGCGTGGCAATGGTAGCAAGAAAGGCATGGTAATGGTAGCAGAGAAGGCGTGGCAATGGTAGCAGGGGGCGTGGCAATGCTAGCAGAGGAGGCGTTGCAATGGTAGATGAGGCGTGATCATGGTAGCAGGGGTGATAATGGTAGCAGGGAAGGCGTGGTAGTGATAGCAGGGGAGGCGTGGTAATGACAGGATAGGATGCGTAGAAGGGGTGGCGTGGTAATGGTAGTAGGGGAGTGGTAATGATACCAGGAGAGGTGTAGTAATGGTAGCAGAGGAGGCATAGTAATGGTAGCAGAGGAGGTGTTGCAATGGTAGCAGAGGAGGCCTAGTAATAGTAGCAGGAGAGGCCTAGTTATGGCAGCAGGGGAGGTTGAAATGATAGAAGGGAAGACATAGTAAATGGCTCCAAATAATGTCCTCATATACAATGCACTTCCTAAAGACGTCATTGGACAAAACACTATTTATATAATTGTTTCCCTCAACCATGCCTCAAGTGTTCACATCATGCTTTGTAAGGGCCAATGACTATATAACCTTCAAAATGCTTGACACATTTTGATGTTCTTGTACGGTAGGAGAGAGGAAATCCCTTCTTTGCGTTCCAAGCGTTCAATGCTGGAATGAGTCATAATACACAGACATAACGAAATATATTATTAAGAGCAATAAACACATACATACAAGAAAATGGACAATGTATCTCCACATTTGTCGGCCAAACTACAAATCCATTTGAAATCGCAGCTTATGACATTGAAATCCAAGAGTGAAGACGATTCATGCAAGAATATTCATCGATGGTTTACAAACCACATTTTGTGCTGATGCAATTTCGTAAATCACACGATTGTGTGGCATACCTCAGCCTCCATGTGTCTCCACCCATGGTGACCCTGCTCTACCACTTCGGTGAGCCGAAAACATGACAGGTGAAAGGGATGCGACCGAGCCTCCAGCAGCACCGATAAATATTATTGAACATATATGGATTTCCCAAATGTGTTCAACATTGATAGCATTGAGGGATAAAATACCTTGCCTTTCCTCAGGCACAAATAAATTTCAGTGACTGGTAACAGGCCATAATAAAATGCCGCGCACACCCATCCATTACAAGAATACAGCCGATGTGCCATAGCGGTTTTGGAAACGTTCTCTTCTCAGTGTAGTATTCAATGTATATTACTCTATCTTGTAAGAGTAGCATACTATCTTGTATACGAGTAAACGTTGTATATTATAAGAGTAGCATGCTATCTTGCATACGAGTACATGTTGTATACTATAAGAGTAGCATACTATCTATTTATCACTACTATTTTGGAAAGGAACCACCCCCTCAATTCACATGCAGATCCCCTTGCTGGTAAGACCAGTAGTTACGTCGTCACAACGGCATGCATTATACATGCAAGAACTGGAGGATTATTTATCTGTTTTTGCTTAGTAGCCCACAAGCGTTTTGAGAACCGAGTCGGATAGCTGATGCATACCTCGACCACTGGCATATACTCGGCTATTTCCCTGCACTTCTGATGAGCTCTCAGCTAGTTTACCGTGGAATCCGAGTCAAATTCTGGTCATGAAAGCCAAAGGAATTGTCACCACATGTTCTGCACGACGTATAGTTCCATTTGGTCCGACGCTTGAAATAATCCGATGCGGATCCAAGAAATAGGGAGAAGAACCCAGGGCTGATTTCACTGACGTGAAATGTGAAGAACTTGCCTGGAAAAAAACATTCAGGGTAAATTGCATACTAAAACGTATTTGAAGCTAGGGATAGAGTACTAACAAGGCCATGAGTGTTCCAGAGGGGCAAGACGCATCATAGGCGGATTCTTCCAAAATATCGTCAGAGGGTTAGTGCTTAACAAGAACAAACGTGGGAGCATGGCCCCCGCCTGGTCCTCCCCTCAGTATCTGCTGTCACTACTAGATACCAAGAACCAGCAACGGGAATAGTGATCGTTGTTTCCATTTCACAACGAAGCAGTTTTTTCATGCATAACGAGAGATAATGCAATATATACTTCAAGACTTAAATCCAGCAACAAGCCTATGCTTAGCTGGATGGAGTTGTGAGAGGAGCCAAAGTAAAAAAAAAAAATCAAATTAGGAGTGTTCACTACCATCTGTCCACAAACCAGCTACTAACATTATAGTTTAGACCTTAACTTCTTGTTGGGATGGATCTAGGGCCAGTCATATGCCACCTTTGGGTATGACTACTTACAGCATTCTTTATTATTAGTTTTATTGCTCTAATACCGGGTGCTTTGTATGCTTATTTATTTGTTTTCCATCTCTCAGCTGGGAGTGCCGCGACTTCACTGTTTATTTTATGGTGTTAACGTAAGGTACGTGCAGTCGTTGGGTAAGAGGAGGGGGCGCTCCTGGTCACCTGATCTTGGGTGGCGGACCTTTAAAAAAAGGAAAAAAAGTACGATGCCAGCTTCCTTGGACCTACTGTAAATTTAACAGATCTGTCTGGTCCAGGACGGTCTTCCCTCAGACTAATAGGACGAGCGGAGATTGGGTGATTGGGTGGCCTGCGGTGTGATCGACATTAGTAGTAGTGGGATTATCGACATCTGTGGTAAAGCGATTATCGACATCCGTGGTAGGGGGATTGAAGTGGCTGGATCTAGGCGTTCTAGATCCAGATGAACATTCTATCGGCATGGTAGCCTGACTGAAGTGGAGTAAGACAATGGCAGGCCGATGCAAGATTTGGGCATGTATCAGCTTCAGCCAAGGCGTTTGTTTGATTAAACACATTTAGCCAGGCTCTTCAAATTGCGCCGGCCAGCTGTACACAATTTACAGTGTAACGCCGCACGCAAGCCACTACAGTTAAGGTCAGTCACGCCACGCAACGTTATGACGTAAACAGTCACGTTACGCAACGCTATGATGTAACCAGTCACGTTACGCAACGTTATGACGTTACCAGTCACGCCACGCAACGTTATGACGTAACCAGTCACTCCACGCAACGTTATGACGTAATCAGTCACGCCACGCAACGTTATGACGTAACCAGTCACGCCACGCAACGTTATGACGTAATCAGTCACGCCACGCAACGTTATGACGTAACCAGTCACGCCACGCAACGTTATGACGTAACCAGTCACTCCACGCAACGTTATGACGTAATCAGTCACGCCACGCAACGTTATGACGTAATCAGTCACGCCACGCAACGTTATGACGTAACCAGTCACGCCACGCAACGTTATGATGTAATCAGTCACGCCACGCAACGTTATGACGTAACCAGTCACGCCACGCAACGTTATGACGTAACCAGTCACTCCACGCAACGTTATGACGTAATCAGTCACGCCACGCAACGTTATGACGTAATCAGTCACGCCACGCAACGTTATGACGTAACCAGTTACGTTAC
>JAOTOM010004701.1:192500-240000 GCA_034440615.1 Ashinkailepas kermadecensis | reverse complement strand
ACAACACACTGTGCGCCTCGGTAGACGCGCGTCCACATCCTGAGACCCTCAGGATGTTGACGCCACGCACACAACTCACCACCGCGTGGCATCGTGCGACCCGCGGCGTCACGCGATCCTAAGCGTCACGTGACCCGCCGCGTTATATTGACACCGCCAGCCCACGCGGTGGCTGGCGTCATGCTGCGGTGGCTGACACATCTGTGTCGTCTGTTGCTCACCTTGTCAATATCGTCCAGGTCTTCCGGCTCGGAGTCCATCAGCTCCTCGGGCGGCAGGTTCAGGAACGCCTCGGACGTCCGCTGTCGCCGCAGTTTCCGCAGGCCTGTCAGCAACGGAAGTGAAAAGCTGGCCGCTTGCCGTCAGAGCGGGCGATGGGCTGCAGTACCCGTCCCAATTATGATGACAGATAAGAATTCTGCGGCGCTTTTTATCGTGGCACGCAGTCATCAGGGTACGTTTCGCACGTCTGGCAGGGTGGAATGGCGCCCACTCCGACATTAACTCGACTTTAGATGCTCCTTGCATTTTGCAGCCGTTTTGACCCGGGAAGTGGTCTGACACTGATGTGCCTATTATCTGGGAAGGGACTGTGGGAGACGTCGACCTCGCAACATTTAACAAAATGCATTTGGGATCCAGTATTTCGAGCCACAAGCATGTTTTTCAATGTTTGTCCTTCAGATTTCTGGATGAAACAAAATGTGGCACACACGCTTGAACTTGTCTCCTTCATTCGGAAAAAGCAAACACTAGAGCACGCGGTAGGGTGAACACGGGTTTGTGGGGTGGTTTTTTTTGGTTAGATTAGGTTAGGCTGGGTTAGGTGAGGCTTCTAGGGCTGGTGGTGAGGAGGTGAAGCTGGTCACCCCAGTCGCACCGGATGGGTGAGGACTGGTCTGTGAGGTGGTTATGTTAGGTTAGATTAGGTTAGGCTGGGTTAGGTGAGGCTGGTCTGGTGAGGGCTGGTGGTGAGGCTGAGGTGAAGCTGGTCACCCCAGTCTGTCACCGGATGGATGACAGGCTGCCTTGTTCTCCAGTCCAGGTCAGCTGACGCTCCATCGGGTCAGACCGATCTGATATGTCAATGATTTCCCGGAACCTGTCTGCTGAGTAGTAGGTCAGTGAATCACAAATCAGTGAATCACATTCACGCAATCCGTGAATGCGGATCTCTGCCGAAGCGGAAGTGGACAGTAACTTGGTGCATTTTGTGTGAAGCATGCTTTCAAGGCTGGCGAGTGTTCAACTGTTGGCAACTGAGTCGGCAACTGACTCGATAATGCCGGGGAAGAGCTACTAGGGCGGCCGTGTCGGTGTACTGAAGGCACGTTAAACTCTTAAAATTCTGCCGTCGAATTGGAATTCATGGATCGGGTGGCGGGGTTAGGGTTCACGCAACAAGCTCTGCTTCGCAATCGGGACCTGGTCCATAAAGCCGCCCCACCAATAATTCGGACAAGATTTATACTTTTTAAATTAGTGTGGTGACGTCACTGGGGTCATCTGCCCCCATAACCGTGGACAGGTGGGTGCTCCTCCGATCGGGGAAAGCGCTCCTTCAGGGAAGCTCGAGCGCACCTCTCCCTCCCCTCCCCCGCTCAATGAATTTGTCAGCCAAAGACGCCATTTCAGCGGAAAAACGTCCCTTTGAGACGAAACGGTGCCTTTTCAGTATGCTCGAGTGCACCCCCGCCACAGCTCAACGAATTTTTATACCGAAGGATCGCTCTGGGAAATGTGCCCCCCCCCGATGAGAATGCTTGGATCCGCCCCTGCCTGCACCATCACCGCTGCTAGTTGCCACACTCGTCACCGTTCGAACCTAAATCCCCCACGTGATTCGGGTCCGTTCTATTACTGGTATTGGTTGCCACAGTTTGACAGAACGAGAACTGCAGGGTGTGTGTGTTGAAACCATTATATGCTTTCTATATATTTATGCATACCACAAGAGCCGCTTTGGTGCATGTTCTGCCACTGTGCAGTGTGTGCATTCTTCACGCGTCCTTATCCACCATGACGAGTATATTTGGGAGAGACACAGAAGAGCCAATGTTTACAGCATAGGTGCATGTGTCGGGCTGTTTCAAGAAAGACGAGCATTGATCGATGACGCCAGTGGAAATGCCAGGAAGCACATGGGTGCATAGCTTTGTATCACGTTCGTTAAAAACGTTGATACGCCTACTATTAAAAAATCGTTCTCGGCTGGCTATTACAGGCAAAGGGATCAAGGATTGAGGTCGGCTTTGGAAGACATCTCTGATGTCGCAATTTCAGGAAATTTTGCAATTCGCTCTCATCTCCGTCGCGAACAAAATCCACTGAGTATGAAATAGCGATAAGAGCAAATGCATTGCTCGACAGGAGCTCCAACGGACTTCATACGCTGCACGTGGGACGGATACAGACCCATTTGTCTGTAGTCATAGCTTCCTCTCTTTGACGGTTCGGCGCCGTGGATCACTGTTGGATTCAAAAGGCTTAGAGTGCTCTATCCCTCTAAAATCCCTCTACAAAGAGCAATCCAAAAAATGGCGGCCCGTTCGGTCAGGCCTGTCCACTCGCATCGGAAAGCCCACCCACCGTGTCGGTCCGGAGCCTGAGCCAGGCTGCGGACCGCCTCCCCTGGCCACAGCAGGGGCCAGGGGAGGCTTTAGTCACGTGCGGGTGGATGAACGTGACTAAAGGGCAGGGTGGCTGCTAAGGGTGCGTTCTTTGTCTCCTTCATTCCGCGGATTCCGTGGACTGTGACGTTGCATATTTCGTGGACTGCAGCCACGGAACGTTCTGTGAAATTTCGCGCCGGATTACTTATGTAAGCCATTTGTGTCGCTGTTCACAAACCTTCCTACTAATTGGAATGATTAGCATTCATTGCATGCTGTTTCATTAAAGCAATGTGGTTGAATCACTTGTTGGCAACACCAGTAATTATACAAAGCTCCGAACTATGATCTTATTGTTATTGGCCACTGATGCCTAATTTAATGCTCATGGTGTCAACAATAAAAAGGATAAAAATGCGAAACTATTCTGAGATGGCTCGTGTTCTAGGTAGATGAATGTCAGACATGTCCAGGGCAGGCTATGACAGGCATGTCAAGGGCAGGGATGAAATTTGCATTGGTCATTGCACAGTGAACATGCCGACAGCGGACCGACGTCGTTCCGCTATCTGGACGCCAGTGGCCCGCTGTCGGCTGAGGAGTGGAATGGCCACCAAGCCGATATGCAGGCGAAACCCAGCCAACGTGGGACCGCTGCAAGGCTGGGGCCCGCTGTCGGCTGGGTAGTGGGATGTCTGACAACGGCCCGACGTCAGCCGGCCGCTATTGATATACCGAATTCAACCCGACATATGTTGATATTCCAGATCAGTATGCCGATGTCGGGCCGAGAGCGGTCCGATGTCGGCATACCGTTTACGAGATGTCGAGCTCGCCCCGACACGTGCGGACAGCGGGTCAACATCGGCAAGTTTACTGGGTGGAGATGCAAATAATCGGAAAAAGAAGTTTCTGAAGGTAGTGTCTAGCTTACTGCTGTTTCACCTCAACAGTTGATAATTTGACCACACTGCAACGGAAAACCCTCGCCGGTGGGAACATGGCATTTATTAGTGACATCTTTGCACAATCTAGCCCAATCGTAATCCACTCTACAACTTTACTTGCGAATTTGCAATGTCTTCCTTGGCCCGCACATCACTTCCAATGTGCGTCGCCATCTTGGAAGAAACCGCACAGAACGGGCCTGGACAGCTTTTTTTTTCAGTCCGCGCGTTCCCCGGGGAATCCACGAAATCTGGCCGCGGAATTCGTGCGGAATGGACAAAGAACGACAGATGACGTCAGAGTCCACGGAATTCCTGAACGGAACGTGACAAAGAACGCGGCCTAAAGGCGGTTTGCGCGAATGGCAGAGGTGCCGCGGACACCACAGGGTGTCGGAAACACCGCAGGGTGTCGCGGACACCACAGGGTGTCGCGGACACCGCAGGGTGTCGCGGACACCGCAGGGTGTCGCGGACACCGCAGGGTGTCGCGGACACCGCAGGGTGTCGCGGACACCGCAGGGTGTCGCGGACACCACAGGGTGTCGCGGACACCGCAGGGTGTCGCGGACACCACAGGATGTAGCGGACACCGCAGGGTGTCGCGGACACCGCAGGGTGTCGCCGACACCGCAGGGTGTCGCGGACACCGCAGGGTGTCGCGGACACCACAGGGTGTCGCGGACACCGCAGGGTGTCGCGGACACCACAGGATGTAGCGGACACCGCAGGGTGTCGCGGACACCACAGGATGTAGCGGACACCGCAGGGTGTCGCGGACACCGCAGGGTGTCGCCGACACCGCAGGGTGTCGCGGACACCGCAGGGTGTCGCGGACACCGCATGGTATCGCGGACACCGCAGGATGTCGCGGACATCGCAGGGTATCGCGGACACCACAGGATGTCGCGGAAACCTCATGGTATCGAGGACACCGCAGGGTGTCGCGGACACCACAGGATGTAGCGGACACCGCAGGGTGTCGCGGACACCGCAGTGAGTCGCGGACACCACAGCCACCGGCTGAACTGACCCGACGAGTAGACCACGCCAGGCAGGATGGCGTGACGCACATGCCTGCCGTTCGGACAGGCGCGTGACACGAGAGGCGCCCCATGCGTTCCAGTATAATCTAACGGGCCCGTCCACGAGGCCGAGTTCCACTAACTTGCACGCACCCGGCGCCAGGTACGGAGAAGATAGCGGCCCAGGAGGATTAAACTTGCAGTGCGAGTCTGCGTTGACAGCGACAAAAAGTGGTATCTCAGTTGGCATCGCATAACTGCCCGGGTTGCGATATTCGCGACTCGTAGCAACTGCAGGTGACGTAAAAAAACCAGTCCGACTTCGAGTTTCCAGAGACAGGGCTCAAACGACATGCGGGAATTTCACGCACATCCCGCTGGAAAAGTGCAGCCGACGGGAGAAAGTCCATATCTGTTGTGTATATATGCCTGCGGTGGGTAGGGTATTGTGCAGCACTTGTCATCAAGGGCGTTGGAACCGGGGGAAGGAGCAGAGGGGGAAGCCCAGGACACACAAAGAACTTGGACGAGCTTAACATTGACCCTATGGATGTTGCATGAGAAGAATCGACTTCAAAATTGCTCTTGTCCCTCCCCCTCTCAACTTTGAGACCTGCTCCCGTGCCTATCATAACATCAGGGGACCCACAATGCCCGTAGCACTGCAATTCATGTCTGCGTACCACCATCAAGCCACTGTAAGTATCATCGCCAAGGAGACTGTACGTGCCTCATCTCCCTCGTCGCATGTGAGAATGCCGAAAATAAAAATAAATCATATAATACAGAGCAAGAGAGCCACACATGCGCAGGCACATGAGCATGCATGCATGCGGGGATGAGGGAGAGGCAGTAAGGATAAGGAAAATGAGAAAATAAAGTGGAAGAGAGGACGGCAGACAAAAGAGCAGATGCAGGCGAAAACACAGCGAGAGGGAGTAGTGGCAAAGATGCATGCAATGTGACGGATTTACAGTCAGGTTAACATATACCAATTGATTTATTGGAGGTACAGATTGCTTATAGTAGGGGCATAATACACTTTCGATTACAAAAAAATGAAACATCACAACTTAATGAATTGAAGAAGGAAGTAATCTTCAGTGAACCTTAGTTTACAGTAACGATTGAACTAAACTAAATTGAATTGAATAATTGAGATTGGTGCTCACGATGTGACTGAACTGAATTTAATATCCACGAATTTTAGCTTTCATAAATAATTTTACATTTTATTGATTGTAAACATAGCAATATATCGACGAGCTACATGGTTCATCATTCCACTATTTTAAACCAATAAGCACTTAAAGAAACACTTATGATTGATATATTTCGGGACTTTTACCTCGCAAATTTGGCCTGCTTCGGTCGTTACAGCGAACTTTCTTCAGTTTCACGCCTTGCTTGATATCGTTCATCAGCTTCATGGTCGGTGACGTGTTCTTCTCCTTCTCCGACTCAAATATGAACTGCATGGTTGAAGAGTGTAGTGTTATGGTAAGAATAAGACACATCGGCCACCACCCTTCAACGTCACCAAGGTTGATGCAGATGTGCGTGAACGCAGGTATTTATTTATGCATACAATATGTGGATACGCAATTGAAGCCCAGATCAAACGGTTACATTATGCATACGCACTCACGTTGAGAGACCCACACGCGTCCACACACATACACAGGTACTCAAGAAAAGAAGTAGTTTATAGATGTGGAGGCAAGAGGTTTTTAGAACGTTATATATGCAATGCCATCTGACACCAAAGCATACCTCCGCCAGATTCATCCGATCACCCCGCCAGCATCTCATGATCCGATCACCCCGCCAGCATCTCATGATCCGATCACCCCGCCAGCATCTCATGATCCGATCACCCCGCCAGCATCTCATGATCCGATCACCCCGCCAGCATCTCATGATCCGATCACCCCGCCAGCATCTCATGATCCGATCACCCCGCCAGCATCTCATGACTCATGCCCACTGGCTGGTCATCAGAATCAAATGCAAATGTAGTGATGGTAGGGCTTTCCAGCACAACATACGTAGGTTAAAAAATATCTTAACGCGTAGAGGATACCAGGATGTGTTGATAGAGAAGAAAACTGGAAGAGTTTGACCAAATCAGCAGGTAGCAATTACTCGCAGTTGCCCGCCGGGGGAGGTGGGGGGGGGCGGGGACTTGTCTGGAGGAGCGCCATTCCTTCGGAGGGGCGCCACTGTGAAAGTATCTGGAAGGGCGTTTTTTTCCTACCGAAGGGCGTCTCTGGCTGAGAAAAAAAAATTCGGGGTGTGTGCTAAAGCCTTCCCGGAGGGGCGCCTTTCCCTCCAAGGGGTGCCTTTCCCTCCAAGTGGGCGCCTTTTCCTCTCGGAGGGCACCTCTGGCTGAAAAAATAATCGAGGGGGGAGTGCATTCGAGCCTTCTCGGAGGGGTGCCATTTCCCGGCAGGAGGAATGTCATCTTCCATCGGAGGATGGGGGGCACATGCCCCAGTTCCGCCTCCCTCTGGATCCGTCACTGTATGCTTGCAAGATTGTATGCTCAGGAATGTATTGACATGCGCGTGCGTATATCTGTGTAAGTATGCATTGCCTGTATGTTATATGTATGATTTTATGAATCTGTTTCCCACTTTCCAACTCATAGCACCTTTCACTAAGTGGCCCCAGGACTACCTTGCTACTTTGCTAGCTTGCCCGGTGTTACTAGCTTGCTACCTTGCTGGGGTGCTGCTGAGACTACTTCCACTAATACCTGGTGGTACATCTGCAAGACAAAAAACGAGGCATTCCCGAGCTGGCTGTCCTGATTCGTGAGCAGTTTGCAAGAGGAAAACCCAACATAAATGGAACCTGTAATAGAGTTTGTAGCCAAAGAGGATAGGCTATTCCATCCAAAAGAGGGGTCGACAATAGACAAAGAACTGCTCAACCATGCCTGCGTTCTGGGTCTCATCCCGTTTCCATGGTAACCACATCCACGGCATATAGCACCTCCATGGATGACAGCAAAACCACAACATAATATGCCAGCACAAACGCGACATGTCAAACACGACCCTGCATGTCGTCCCCTCGGAGTACGAGTGGCACGAGCTTGGACGGGTGTCGCTGGGATCCCACTTGTGTTCTGGAGAGGCCGGCATTAGATCATTAAGATGCCTTATCCTATCTGCTCTATCGTTCTTATCGCCCACAGGGCTCACGCGATAAGACCTTGAACAAACGATTTCCGCGACCATAGCTTGTATGCCCCTGGGGTTGGACTCCTGGAAGCTGAAGGTTGGTTATTGCACGCCTACCGGCAGTGCAAGTGTGCGCGGGTGCTCCGCCCACTGCTCGCTTATCTGTAATGTTGCACCGTCGATGATCATGCGCAATTACTCGATAGAGCTCGCACCAAAACGACATTTACTGGTTGATGAGGCTAAACGTGCACCACGGCTCTTTTTGAAACCTCTCGGGAGTCATTGCGTGCCATCGGCCCAGCTGCATCCCCGTACTAAGAAGTCGCCAAATGTATACAGCGCTGCCTTGAAATTACATCGCCACACATATTATGTGATCCGACACCTTCCTAAAGCCGCTGACGTCATCCGTCAGAACGGGAATGTGGCACCCTGTAATCCGAAGGGTACCCTCTCGGCTCACTGATATTGGCCACAGGGAACACAGAATGCAGCGGCCTGTGAATCGCTATCCCTCTGGGGCATTTGTTGATAATCCGCCTTGACATCTAGCACACTCATGAACTCAGAGTCATTGGGCCCATCGACTACGTTCCCACCCAATGAGAGGAATATAACGATTGCCGGGTGGTGCCGAGAGCTTTTGGAGTGATCTGTGGCTACTTGTCTTCGCCCACCTGACCGTCGCGCAACGGTAATAATTAACCGTTACTCGCGACGACAACCGTCGGCCGTGATGTCCGGATAATCCTTTGTTGAATTATTCGATTTGACACCGCACCTCCGCTTCAAATCTTGGTACGAGTCGCCGAGGACACCACGCCACCGGCTGAGCGCTGGCGTGGTGATTAACCGTCGGCAATTTCAGATTAACGTTGTATTCTATGTTGATCTGTACGAGCAATAATTCTTCTCCCGTCTAGAACGTCTAGAACGCGCCGCGAAATTCGGAATTATTCAACTTTTGTCGCTACCCGACGGACAGATCGGCTACACCAATGCGGTACCCTGCGACCCACGCACAGACAGTATCGGAGCCGCGTGCACCTCCGGTACTAGACACTGAGACACCTCTAGACACCTTGGCGACCGTCCCACCTCCACACGGTGTTACGCCGTGCATACTTACATCGCCTACGAGCGGGCACACTTCCCCGCTTCTCTCCGTTCTGCGCACCACACAGCATGTCGAACTTCCCCATGGTTCTTCTGTTGGTCGAGTCGCCTCCACTAGGTAGTCAATCGATCCTCATGCAAGGCATGGTCAGAGAGCGCAGGCCTTGCAGGTCAACTGCGTCAATCATTACAAATGTGTCATTTCCCGACTGTATCGCTGTCGTTCGCGTATGCGCAGCACGGCCGTGGTGCTGCGCGCCGGCGAAATTTCGCCTGGAACCAGCACTGTTTCCCGCTGTAAATCCAGCACCACGTCCAGCGTGTCAAGCCGGAGCGCCTCAAGCCGAAGCCGAAGGACCCGCAGGTCCAACGACATACTACCCACGCGATCCCAGAAATATGCCCCGAGGATCACTGGAACCAACATGTTGCCTACCACCACAAAACGTTGGTCATTAACTCTCTGCTTCCCCATAAACAACACGACCATTCCCATGTTACGACACATTCCCAACATGGAGATGCTCGCGTTAACCCGATCAGATCTTTCCGGTCAGATCCTCACACCCCCGTCTCGGGGGGGGGGGGATTTCATACCCCTCTAGTTTCTAAGCCAAGCTTTGCACGAAAACGAAGGGTGTCACCGGAAAGCGCTCGACGAGTAGGACCCGAAACCACGCCCAAAAATTATATCCCCAAAGAAGTGACGTCACTAGGAGTGTCTATGTGCTAACGACGGACATCATGTTTTTGGCTCTGGGTGTTCATTTTGGGGGAGATTTTCAAAACAAAGGTGACTTGGAATCAGAAAAGGAAGACAAAATCGACGATGGCCTCAACATTTTTGCTCACCCAAAAATCAAACATAATGTTTTGAAATTTTCGAACTTTTGAGTTTTCAATTTTCTATATTTTTCACAATGGGTAGATTGGACCGCGAAACGTTGCTTGAAGTCAATTTTCCCACGTTAAAAAGTGCTTACTTTAGAAAGAATCATCCATTTTAGCTTTAATGGGCAAATATGCAAAACTTTTGAGTCATCGAAAATGAAGAAAAGAAAATCCGCTGATGCGTTTTGTTGCATCCCTAAAGATCAGTAAACACTAAAAGTTTCATTTCAATTCTTCATCTACTAAAGCGTGATGGCTGGCTGAACTTTTTGGAGGTGACCTCACTTGACCTTGATTAACTAGTTCACCGAAGATGACCTGACCTCAACATTTTCACACATGCCAAATTGATGTGGAAAAAGGTGTGCGAAACTTCGGTGTATTGCCCCGCGCCGTTAAAAAAAAATACTATTCGTGTACTAGCTGTAAAATGACCCCCCCCCCCCCCCGGAGACCCCCGAGGTTAATCAACCGTCGGCCCTTCACAGTTGATGGCTGCAGTGCTCGTCTCTCTCTCCCTCTCTCTCTCTCTCTTTCTCTCTCTCTCTCTCTCTCTCTCTCTCTCTCTCTCTTTCTCCCTCTCTCTCTCTCTCTATCTCTCTCTCTCTCTCTCTCTCTCTCTCTCTCTCTCTCTCTCTCTCTCTCTCTCTCTCTCTCTCTTTCTCTCTCTCTGAGGAAGCTCGCTCTCGGTTGGTGCCCAACATCAGCCGCCCTGGAGAGCCGTTGGCATATGGAATTTGTACGTGCTGAACAGCAGCGATAAGCTTATTAGCTGTTGCTGTAGCTCTGCATGCCAGGACCACATTTACCTGGGCACCTCGAGCCACCCGAAAACGCACCATCACCGTGACCACCATCCACTATCGAACCCTATGGGCACCTCCTGCTGCAGCACCTCGATCTCCGAACGCCCGCCAGCGCGGCTCAAGGAAACTCCCCATCCTTGGCGGCATCGGCCACCGTTTAGTCGTTGGTCAGGCATCTGACACGTGACCCGCCGCCGGGGTCCAGCTGGAAATGTCCGTGCGGAAGCACCAGCGGTGCCCGCCAGCCACCTGCGTGTGTGAGATAACAGTAAAGCATTGCCGAACGGGCCGCCGGCCACCATTGGTTCTGCTCTGTTCGAATGGTGGCTGCTGAACGACTGGTGGCTGTGCTGCACTGTGGCAGCCGTAGCTGTTGCTGCCGGCCAGCATTGGTTCTGTTCTGTCCGACTGGTGGCTGGGCTAAACTGCATGGAAGCCGCAGCTGTTGCCGCCGACCACCATGCTGACCCGTGCGGCCACGGCTGGCGCCGGCTGCGGTGTGCCGGCAGCAGCCGCCGCCAGCCCGTCTACTGGGATAAGGATGTGGTGGTTGGCTTCGCTCCGCTGCCGTCGATCATCCATCGCTCATGGCTCACAGCTCACTGACGAAAGATTATCCGACCAAGCACACAGGAGCATATGTACACAGATATTAAAATATTGGTCGTGGATAATCACCATCTGTATGACATTACCGGATCTCAGCAGGCACAGAAATCATAGTCCCCATATAGGGAAAAGGTGAGAGCAAAACGGTATTGCATCTGTTGTGGGAGAACCCCAGGGCGCTCAGCATGAGAGGTTCTCACAAAACGCACAAGCCAGATGTGTCCCAAGGTGTCCCATCACGTCTGGGAAAGGGAGTGCCCGCACCGACTCTCGAAGGTGTTTGTAAAATCCTTCTCCAGCGCACTAGGGAGAATGAGTGATAGTCATCTGAAAACGTCTGGCGAATTTCTGAATAGGATTAGTGGTAAGGAAGTAGATGACATGAAGTTGGCTAGTCTGGATGTGAAGCTTCTCTTCACTAATGTTCTAATCAGTGGTGCAATGGAGGCAGTCAGGATGGTGCTGGTTTTTGTTCATGGAGACTCCTCCTTACCTTCACCAAGATATGATTTGAACGCATAGAACATTGGATGCAGTGCTTGTTAATGTATGGAGATGAAAACCAACAGGTGAAAAGTGTCGCGATGGGGTCACCGCTCAGCGCGGTCCTCACAAATTTGTTGATGGAAACATTAGATGAAGACTGTTCCCGTTAGGTGACAGGGGATGAATGCTTTTAGGGGAGATATGTAGATGATTGTTTGACGATTGTGCCGGAGCACACTGACCTATTGCCACTATTGGACAGGTTGAGCAACGTATTAAATTCACAACTGAGCTGCCATTCCATGATGTAATGACCTCCAGTAATGAGAAGGGCTTATCATTCGCAGTGTATCGCAAGCCCACTACTAAAAGCTTAATCCATTTATATTCAGGTCACTCCGCACCGATAAAATGGGGGTAGCGCTGTGATTTTATCTTGGGGCACTTCGAATTGTTGCCCTGATCGTCTTCAAGAGGAGTCAGCATGCATAGCGCAGGTATTCAGAGGCCGTACGTTTCCGCTTGGCGTGTTTAATGATCTCCAGGCAAGAGTAAGACACATTCACGGTGGGGACATAGAATCAGGGAAATCTGCATCCACATTCAGCCCATACGGACGGTCAGGCAAGAGTAGTGGAGTCTACTGACCAGCTCAGGCACATTCTTGGCAACCAGTTTTTTCCTCACAAACCTGGCAGTCACAAGAGTCAGCTGTATATAAGATCCCGTGCGTGTGTGGGGGGGGGGGGGAGTGCGCATTAGTATATTTTGGAGAGACAGGTGCTCCATTCAGGAACTGATGAGAGAGCATAGGGTCTACTTACTAAATCATAGGCTATTCAATGCCATAGTCATTTATGCAGACGGGGTAGGCCACTTCCAGAATTTGAATGGACCGCATAACATGGTTAGAATAGAGAATAAGGTTAGGAGGAAAGTTGTGGAGGCGGTCCACATAGTGACAAAGGAGTTCATTAATAATTATCCGGACTTCATGAAGCTAGCTCATATAATGCCCTTTTCTTTCACTAGTGCTATTTGTATATTTATTCGTCATTTTGTTCGCAAACGTATCTTCTTAAATACCTTCATTAAACCAGAAGAACAATGAAATGGAGCTCGGGTCGAGGTATGTGTCAATTCACGTACGTCGTGAATTAAGCCTCTGTCAAACACAAGCTGCCGTACACTCTACCCCGATACTTTTGAACCGAACAGTTCGCCATGATTGGTGTTGCCGCCGCCAGAAATGTCAATTCCAGTCGAACCGCAGCCACAATCGACCTACCAATTGAACAGCAGTGTGTTGGCGTCGTGTGTGTGGAGGAGGGGATGCGTTTGTATGTGCAGGGGCGGATGCAGAGGGCACTGGGGGCATGTGCCCAGGCAGCTCCTCCTCTCCATGGAAAGGTGGCGCCCTTCCGGCCGGTGAAAAAGCTCCATCAGGAAGGCTCGAATGCAATCCGCCAGGCCCCGCCCCCGCTCAACGGAATTGTCAAATAAAAACGCTCCGTTGAGAGGAAAAGGCGCCCCTTCGGAGCGAAGCGATGCACATTCGGTATGCTTTAGTGCTCCCTCCTCCCCGCTCCACGAAATTGTCCGTCGAAGGCGCCCCTTCAAGGACATGTCCTCCCATATAAGAATTCCTGGATCCGCCCCTGTGTGTGTTTGCGTGTGTGTGTGAGCTGTGAGACATGCTGGGCTGCATTCAGCCGTCAGCATAATTAATGGGAGTGCCACCTGCCACGCTGGTGGTACGATGCGTCTGTCCTGGAAAAGTGCTTCGATCAACAGTGTGACGACAAAGGTCATGTTGGTGAGGCGAAGGTGCTCTAATTTCGCAACCACCTCCGTCATCATGCAACCACGTTTTCCGGAATAAATTACGAGCACGAATGTCGCAGTCACCGCTCATCTTAAGGGCCCATGTGTAGTGATATTATATTTAAAAACATCCTTCAAAGCTTACGGGCATTGGTAATATGTATCATGGGTCAGCATTGGTCAGCATTGGCCAGCATTGTTGGTGGTGCAAAGTAAGAGCAGACATGGACACGTGTTGCTCTTCCCAATGCTGATGGCTGGTCACCAAATTACAGTTACTCTGCTTCACGTGGCGTCTGCGGTAGGGGGTGGGTCGAGTTCCACAGAAAGCAAATTATTTGTTGTGATAAGCCCAGCTGGCGGCTGTGCGGAGAGGGTCTCGCATATCTGGGCCGTGTCTTTGCATTGCCAGCATGCTAAGCCCACCGTCAAATATACGCCATTGAACATGAACTGAGCCATCGAGTCAGCCTGTAGGTTGTATTTTATTGACGTTGTACAGGCCCGAGGTCATTGCAGGCCTGTTGGCGGGCTTGCTGTGCGATGTACTTGCGATGTACTTTTCGTCGGCCTCGTCCATGCGCAACCGGCCTGCCTCCAGCAACAGCGCGGTGCCGCACGAGATATCCGCGAGAGCTGCGACGCCGGATCATGGAGGTGGTAGAGATGAATAGTCCCGGTCTTGTTATTTAATTCAGCCAGTTTAGACCAATTCACAGCCGTGCGGTGGACGGTCGTGTGGTGCAGTACACTATGGGACCCGTTGACCTCAGCCTCATTCAGAACGGCTGCAGAGTATGAGAGAAGCAGCCATGCTCTTCGGCGACTACTTTTATCAGCTACTGCCACCACTTGCCTACAGCTACCTCTGTTCGCTGGCTGGAAATTCGAGGAATTGCTATGCTGAAAATCGACTATTGAATTCACGCTCTTTGTAATAAATCTGCCAGCTATATAATTTGTCATGCTACTTACACTTCCCTGCAATATGTTGGCATTATCTTGATGTTGATCGACTGCTACTATCGTGCCTGATTATTCTGTTTTGTTTGTATTTTTGTGTCATTGTCGTTTTATTGAAAAAGTGAGTGTGTACAAAGTGCTTACTCAATTTTCCCCATGCAAATTCACCTTGCAGCTTCTGCTGGGTGGGGATAAGCTCTCCTTTAAACAGCTTCCCAGTAATGTGGGTTTTTCTTTGCTCACAAAGTGAAACCTGGGTGCGGGTCCTTTCCAGTGCTGGCGATGCGTGCTCCCATGCAAGGGTGGTTGGTTACATTGGCAAATGGCAATGGTGCGCCGCAGAATGTTCGGATGAACTACCCCACGACCATTCGTGTTTTGTGTGTGCTTGACTCGGTAGTTTCCCCTTCAGAATAGCAATCCTTCATGGGAAAGGTTTAACATTAGTATGATGTAAACACACAATCCCCAAAAGGCATCAGGATCGCATCCATCAATTGTTGCGACCCCAACTCCTCCATGGGACTCACATATTAGCCGTACGATTTGAATGAAGTAGTTTGTCTGGAGTCCACTGAAGTTACCATTAGGATTAGCACTCTTGATAATCCGTCAATGGGTCATGACGGCGTACAAATACAGAAGAAAAAGTCGTTGATGGCGGGGTGAATGTGGCTCCATCTATAATATCTGTACATCGCACCATACATGCGATCAGACAACGTTCACATGGCACAATTTTGTCTGGGAGAAATGTTGGGCAGCAATGCGAAGAAGGCAAAAGTACGCATGGCACAATTACGCATGGCACAAGTAAGCATGACAAAATCTCGTATGAATGAGTTCGTTGTCGTCTGGGGATGGTGTTAGCACAAGCAATGGACATAGGCCTCTCGCTACCCAGCAATGAAGCATGTGAATGCTAACTTGGCAAGCCGGGTCACTTCTGTCTCAAGATAGGGCGCATAAGGTTCTGCCTTGGCGGTGATCGTACAGTGAGAGAAATCCCAGCTGGCAATTAGTTGCTGATGTTCAGTGATGAACCAAGCCGACTAGGGAGCTAATGGAGCTATCAGCACCCATCGAACACAATGGAGTGCAGCGGGCTGTTCCACCTACCAGTGGCACTATCGTAGTACCGCTCCACCCAGGTCTACCCTAACTCCACCCCTGCTGAAGTTCAAGAAAGCAAGAGAGCACAACCGCAAACTCGCCTCGTTTCCGCGTCGTTTCAGATTGTCGATGATGGGGTCGCTGCGGTCGCGGCACTGGACGTGGCGCAGCCGGCCGGCCGGGCCGCCGCTGATCTCGCGCATCATGTCGCTCCAGTCGGGCCGGCGGCGCGGCGACCTGCGCAGCCGCTCCAGGTCCGCCTTCCGCGACGGCGCCATCTCCGGCCGGTCTGCACGTTAGCACACCGAGCGTGTCACCCAGGCGGTCTGGCCGGCGGCGAGTCGTCAACACACCGGCTTCCTCCTTTTCAGGTCAAAATCGGGGGACTCAATGAGCTGCAACAGCTTGCCAGAGACCCCGTGATATTAAAAGACTTGGAGTTTAGGGACGCATCGACTGCAGTGGTCATGCAGCGTATATTAAAAGACTGAAACTGGCCAGAGGCGTTTAGTTCTGAAAATTATCCTGGGGCACAATATATAGGGGCAATGGGCGGGCCCAAGTTGATTGGGGGCAAGCTCTATAGGGTCCCATGTTAATCGTGAAATCATTGGGCTGCAAAACCAACATCGAAGAGGAAAATACCCGCTCAAAAGTACACAAAACACCCATGCGCCCATGTAGATGGTAATCAACAAAAGATTAGTCAACATGGAAAAATACAACCATTTGAACTAGAAAGATCGAAGCTAATAATACGTTTGTCGAAAACTGTCGTATACCTACTTATGTCTTCAATTTTATCTCATAATGTTACACAAATTAGCAACGCGACGCTATGACTAAAGGTATAAAACTTTCAACGACATTTTATTTGAAAACTTCAGTTGATGAATTAGGTGGAGAGAAACATGACATTGCCGATAATGGAAATTGTGTAGATTGGGAGAAAAGCTGCTGCGGCCAGCAACTGGCATTGCAGCTGTATTACCTGCCATACTGCATTCCCCACCCAAGGCCACAGTAAATCTCACCTTCCACGGGTATGTAAAACACAGTTCAGGTGAACATAGAAGCATTGATTCTCGTAATAGCCTCATCTCCAAGAAAACCTGTCACATGAAGTGTCATGCTGCTAAGACGTGGGCTACTCGTTAATGTATTCAATAGGGAAGGCTATGATCAAACTCGTCGTACGCTCGCTCCATTCCGTTAAAAAAAAAAATACATCGCACAGATGCTGCGTGAACTGGACCATTAATGTTCGTGCAGATCGAATTCTTGCATGTTCGCCTGTATCTTTCATCATTAGTGACAAGAAATGTGTCAGGTGATCTGATGGGAGCATGTTCGGTTGGTGGGCAAACGATGCTTCATACCCGGAAAAGAGCGGTCCTGGACTTTCGTGAGTGGGTAGATTAATTTTTCCGGTCAACCGGAACCCCTTACAATAAAAATTCTGATTTCGGCCACTTTGTTCTGTGGTCTCGGAAATATTTTGCTTTCTTCTTTGCCACATCAAAACGAAAATAAGCTGGACCAGGCGTCCTCGGGCAGACACGTCGGGTTCTCTGACCGACGGCATTTTGCCGAATATAATGCATGGTAACCACATCACCGGGTGACGGCATTCTGCCGTATATAATGCATGGTGACCACATCACCGGGTGACGGCAATCTGCCGTATATAATGCATGGTAACCACATCACCGGGTGACGGCATTCTGCCGTATATAATGCATGGTGACCACATGACCGGGTGACGGCAATCTGCCGTATATAATGCATGGTGACCACATCACCGGGTGACGGCATTCTGCCGTATATAATGCATGGTGACCACATGACCGGGTGACGGCAATCTGCCGTATATAATGCATGGTGACCACATCACCGGGTGACGGCATTCTGCCGTATATAATGCATGGTGACCACATCACCGGGTGACGGCACTCTGCCGTATATAATGCATGGTGACCACATCATCGGGTGACAGCATTCTGCCGAATCACATCAACCTCCTCGAGACAAATCCCTAGCGACGCCTCTAAAGTGGCATCTTCACCACCACTTCTCGGAGGAAAATCTTGGCGACGCTCCTGAAGTGACACCCGAACCACTACTCCTCGTAGACAAATGCGCAGTGACGCCTCTAAGTTGGCCTCCCGCACTTGAGGAGCATTTCTGGTGACGCCCGTGGATCCATTCGGTGCACCTGGCTAATGCCGGTTCTCGATTCGGCCGCGTGACATCACCGTCAGCTGACTGCTAGTCAGCTGACAGGCAATGAGTTGCATAGCTTGTTAGTGTGAACAAGATTTAAGTGTATTTGAACATTTCCGTTTCCATGTAGATACACTTATGACATGATAGGACTTATGACAACCTACCGACAAGCATTGATATTCAAACTAAGTAATCCTGCTATTAGTTAATAGCAAAGATTGAAACTTAATCCAAAAATCAAAAGACAACTCATGAATCATACTTTGGACAGCAACACAATTCTCACTGCTATAAAGCGTTTTGTATTTTGCATCTAGTGGGATCGTCAGGTAGGAATGAGCTCAAAATATTGTCGGTGAAGACCAATTTCAGGCTGCCAAGTACATACCGATTCAGTGCATGGCATAGACCAGCTATTCACTGAAATTGTTTGTTACTTAGCACTTCTATACATAATTGCAATTTTGGAACAAATATGTTAATGTTGACATTGAAGCTTCAGAAATAATATCAAATATAATTGTTGTTTTTTCCTTCTTCAACAGTTGCATTACAATTTGGCACGTAACTAGTTGCACGCCAGGGGCGGGAATGGCCGAGTCGTTAAGGCGTTGAGCTCTGGGTACCAAGGTCCCGGGTTCAACATTCGCACCACTCAGGACATTTCCCAATCCCGCGGCCCACCGGCGAAACGGTGTGGACGACGCCATTAGCCGTGAATGTGCATACAGTGCGTCGTGAACCACCCAATAAACAAAACAATAGTTGGGTTCCAGCTTTTAGGACCTATGCCTATAGCACAGTGTAGTTGATAGATCTAGCATGCGAGGTAAACTAGTTTCATCGGCTAATCAATGATTTAAGCATACTTTTGAGTATATTTAAGGGTACACATCAAATCAGACTGATTTTTCCTTCACATTAAATCAATTTCACCAGTGTTTCGTCAAAATATATGACAAAATTTTCACCCAAAATGAAGTTCTAGAATTATGAAATTTTGGTAAGCTATGTTTACCCCGGTTACTCTGGAAAATTGTCCTTGCACCTGAGTGTGATCTACGCCAAATATGCATGATCACCCATTAGTTGCACCTGAGTGGTCAGCACATACACATCATTGCATATACAGATGCGAATTTCGTGCGCCTAGAGACGCTTATATCAATTGTGTGTACTCATTGACATCCGTTATTGTCTGTAAGTGAGCATTCACGTCAATCTATGGAACATCCAGCATACAACAGACACTCCATGACGATCTGGGGGCTTCCAGCTTTCCATTTTTAGTGTCACCTTAATGTGCATAAAGTCTTCTAAATGACTTCCTGCGGACTCTATACCTGGAAGATGCGGCGCCGGCGCAAGTCGAGAGGGGGGAGGAGGCGGAGGGGGAGGCGGCACCAATTTGACATCTTCCCAAGGCGAGCTGTTCGGCTCCAGCGCAGGCTTCGCTTCGTTTACCCGAGCTCGAACGTCAAGCTGATGTAGTTTGCTGAAATCTGTATGGCCGGTGATTAGTTCACATCTGTGCGCACAATATTGACGCTGGAATTATGCTCAACACACAAGCAATGAACAACGGTGCTGTAGCAAAGCGTTGTGGGTCTCACAAACATCTGCCGGGTGGGTCTCAGTGCAATATCTGACCATTTTCTCAGTCACAAGGCTATGCAGTTCCAGCCGCACAGAGTCATCAGACACGTGGAAACCCGCCGCCGAAATGCGCACGTGCATGCCGAATTCATGCACAACACACGCAGCACAATTGTCAACCATGTCAGCCATTTCGCTTTACCATTGCTTCACATGTGCAATCTTCAAATGAGTTTGGTATGTAATTAGCACGTGTCACATCTTCTAAAGCTAAGTATCTAATGCGGTTGTATCGATCTTCGCATTGCAGGAGTGGGGTGTCTGGGTTCGACTAATTTTCTGAGGTGACTCCTGAACCGTTCACGTTGTCTCTTTGAACTTTGGATTCACTCCGTCACATGCTTTGCGCACATTGTGATAAAACATTGCGCTCTATGCTCCTAAGATGCCGGAGCCAAGCCAGGTCAAAGTGATGTCATGACTATGTCTCAACATGGTTTTCAGATGACATTGAAACATTTGCATTACCAAACCATTGAAAATAACATCAATGATGAAATATCGGTACATAGACCCATGGCTTAAACACAAATTATAATGTGACATCAGGGCAGGTCCCTAGATAATACGAAAAATTAAACTAGAAAAATGCTCCCTTGTGCATAACGTTGTTACTTACCAACATTTTTGACCACACGGAAACCACCTAGTGGCAAGTTATATTCTCCAAACGCGTGCCAGGCTTAAAGCCATTGTCCTGCCAGGTCATTGAGATGCGACCTGAAACAGTCCTCAAGGCGCATGTATTATGTGCACTTTAGATGCTAAAATACATACCATCACAAAGCAAAAATAGCCCAGCCAGTGTCATGTTATATGTCTGGTTCATTTCTCATAAACTTGAAGTCCCTATTTTCCATTTGGACACTCATGTCATTCGAAACTGTTGATAATTTTTGTGAATATTACAAAGTTTTATATTTTTATTAGATATTCTCGAAGAGGTACCAAGCATGTGCCTTTGCTTTGGTAGCGCTCACTATCTTCTCCTTGTGCCATGGGCTTCGGAAATTTTAATCTTCAACAATTCACATATTTCCATGTATTTGACTTTGATGAGATAGGAGACTGTTACCTATGCCTTTGCCGTGTCAGCTATGTTACA
This sequence comes from Ashinkailepas kermadecensis, assembly GCA_034440615.1. NCBI lineage: Eukaryota > Metazoa > Arthropoda > Thecostraca > Neolepadidae > Ashinkailepas > Ashinkailepas kermadecensis. The sequence continues at coordinate 219,430 of JAOTOM010004701.1, read as the reverse complement.
CTAAATCGAGTCTGAGCATGTATTGTCTGAGTATTGAGCGTCGAGTATGTAGCTAACCATGAAGCCTACCGCATCTCTCAAACGTGTTCAGAACAGAAGTCAGTTGTGGCTCAAATTACCCCGCCCCCACCTTCCATGCACTGTTAAGGGCCTACATTATTCCAACTGCGAGGGTTAAACATTTTGCATAGAATATTAGTGCGAAATATTATGCACCATTGGAAATAATTTTGAAGCAGGCACCTATGAATACCAGATAAAATAATAATGTTGGGACTTTGTTCTAAGGCCCTATTGTCACCGAAATTCCATGAGCCGAATTTCCACACCAACATGATAAGCTGTTCTGTATCGAGTCTTTGAACATCGTCACGTCACAATTTCGCTCCTCAGAGACGCGGGAACACTGGCCAAGGCCGCAGTGCTACAATGTCAGGCCATGACTTCGGTTGATGCTCCTTCGGTGGACAGTGTGCTGAAGGATTGCCACATATGACATAGCCAGGCGTCTTCCAAGAATGAGATAGTGGCGTAGCCATGTTCAGGGATTTAATATTCAGGAGCTTGCAGAGTGGTTTAGGTTCAGACGTTTGTATTATTTAGCTTTTCGTTGTGATTAGAGACATATCATCGTTGATCAGCGACATTAATCTCTTGGCAAGACGTCTAGCTCTGCAAACAGCAGTTGGCGTCAATGATGATGCACATAAATGTCATCAAACAAAGTGTTGAAACAAACTAATAGCTGCATCAACAATGTGACATAAAAAAGAGCTATACCAGGTAAGTGTATCCTTAATGATGGCTCTGTCTTTGAACTGCATGCGGACCCTGGGAAAAGTGTGAAACATAGATCACATGCTGTATGGCATTTTCTTGAGTTTTCGGGTTGAAGGTTGCCGCGGACTTCTAATTTCGGCAGGCTTCAGTTCCATCGACGCAACAGGAAGTCGTTCAGAGGCAGGGTGTTGGTGCTACCAGACTCGACTGGCTGTCTACTGAACAGTGTCACTCCACTACGCTAGCTATGGCGCTGTAGACGTTGTCAACAATCCATGCAGATCTTGTGCAATGTGGTGCCATTCGGAGTAGCACACCGCCACCGCCTGTCCCGATGCAGAAGCGCTAGCTGCCGACACCACACTCGACACCACGTCTGGCTACGCATCGGCCATTGACCTTCCACGTGGTCTTCAGAGTTCTGCTCGTTCGAACTTGACTCCTGCGAGCTGCGCTCGGCCTGGACGGGAGGCGGCGGCCTCCTGCCGGCTGCGTCCATCAGCATCTTTTCCTTCAGCCAGTCCATCTTGTCGACCGGCGTGCTCGCCCGCGCCGCCTCGCTCGCCTCGGACTCCGAGTCTGACTCGGACTCAGACTCAGACTCGTGCGCGCTGGCCGGCCGCGACCTGCCGGCGCCGGACAGCACACTGTACAGCAGGTCCAGTGCGGTTCCACTCACCCAGCGACCTCCGGCGGTCGACCCAGTCCGGCGGCGCCGTGTCGAAGCTGGCCACCTTGTCCAGCCTGTTGGCTCGCTCCAGCCGCCCGATGGTGGCGGCGTCCATCTTGCGGATGGTCCACTCGGGCTGCGCGGGTGTGACGGGTATCTTCTCCAGGTGGCGCCGTTCCAGCTCCTCCAGCAGGTCGACATCCACCCGCTTGTCGGCCCAGTCCGGCCGGCTATCGGTGGGCGACCGAGGTCAAAGGACAGAGGTGATAGACCGAGGTTAGCGGTCATCAGTAATGGACCGAGGTTCGAGATCGTTGATGGAGGACTGCGGTCAGAGACCATCGGTGAGGAACAAGGTCGGGGTTAATGGTGAGGACCAAGGTCAGAGATTATCGGTGGGGATTGAGGTCAGAGGCTATCGGTGGGGATTGAGGTCAGAGGCCATCTATGGAGACTGAGGTCGAAGGCCATCAGTGGGTACCGATGTCGGAGACTATCGATGGAGATCGAGGTCAGACCGGCTTGGGCCCCGCCATCAGCCCAGGGGCCCTTCATATTGGTCCGGGGCCCTCTCCGTCCACCCGGGCATCCTTCGAACGAACCGAAGCCCCGTCCGTCGATCTAGAAATGTTTCACGATAGCCCAGCCAAGGGCCCTCAACATCTTCCCGAGGGCACTCCCGTTGACTCGCGGCCCTCTTCATCGGCCCGAGACCCTTATCGTCAGCCCGGGGCCCGTTTCGTCGGTCCAGTTGTCCTTCACATCGACCCAGGTGCCTTTTTGGCCCCTGCACCAACGCCTTGAGGGGCCCTTTCGGGCTCCTCAAGTCAATCACCAGGAAAGCCCCCTCCGAACCTCCAGGGGGCGGCCCGATCCATTTGGCTAAACTTCGCCCCGATTCCGCGACCCCTTCGCCCCGATCCATTTGGCTAAACCACTAACACTAACAGACGATAAATACTACAATACATGGAGACCGGGTGGTCGCGGAACGTCGTCGTACTGGACTTCTGCTGGTGAGCGCAAGCATCTATTGGCAGAAGCATTGATGTTACAATGACCGGTACCCAATACAAGCTTTCGGTCAGCGTGCACAGACAAACAGTAACAAACGGATACTCACGAAATCATGGCGTAGTACGTGGCCAAGAGGAGAAACAGTCAGGGAATACATAATGGTGCTGAAACAGGCGAATAGAAATAGCGCTTCGGTGATAGAAAATGCATACGAAAGATAAATACAGGAAAGGAGTATATAGAAGAGTTGTGTTAACACTCGCCCGACTGGGGAACGGGTTTCTTGAGCACCTCTACAGAGTTTTCGCGATGGTGAAAAAATAAAGATGAGCGTAGCTCGTTATATTTTTCCACATTCCTATATCTCTTGCGCATCTTTTGAAGAAAATGAAAAATTTGACTTCAGGGCATGACCTGAGGTCATGGAAACTTCCGCCCATTTCGACACGTTGCGTCATTTTGAGTGAATTTCAGCGGGATTTTGAACTCCATGGAGCTTCTGTGGTACGCCACTCATCGCATACTACAATAAACTGACCCCAGAACTCAACCCATCCCGGTCAGGTCACGGCCCGCCATGACGCCTCATTTTGACTTTGGATGTCCCGAGGGTAAAAGTAACAAATGTATGCTTCTCTGGAGTAACAATGGCCATTATATTTGAATTCCGCGTCACAAAAAACTACATAATGACACCGAAGTAAAAAAAATTGCATCCGAGGTCATCTGAGGTGAACGATCCAGGTGATCTTATGGCCTGACGCGAACCTAAAAACCATTTTGAGATAGCATAATATGTTGTTTTGGAACAAAACACTGATTTCCCGTCATCGATATCAGATCGCACCGTGTTTTGGCGGGAAAGCGCATAGCCTTAATGTATTTAAGCCCAGCCCCTTGACCTTGATAATTAACCTAAGGTCAAAGGTTGTATATGCTTTGGAATCTACTCGTCAAGTTAAAGACAAAAGTGGTTTCCACTTTTGCTCAGACGCACCGTTTTCGAATTCGAGAAGGAGTTAAAAGACATTACCGGCCGATCAATGTTGACATTACCGGCCGACCAGCCGGATGAGGATCAATAGTAGAATGCTGAGAAGCTCAAAATAAAATTGTTTCCATCACGGATAAAAAATCGCTCTCAAGGAAGAACACTGAATTTGTCATCTAAAGTGCAAAAGGAACCTCGCTCCAGCAGCAACGTGAGACTGCCGAGACACTGGTTGGACAGACGCACAGGGAAGTGTGCAATGACCGACGTATTTCTCATACGAACTACAAATGTTTCTGAGCTCACGTCAGGTCAAGCTGGATCAGTTTTGCATGCATTGAAGTCATCTACCAATGGTGAAAGTTCGCACCAAACAAGATCAGGCCAGACTAGACCAGACCAGATCAGACCAGAGCAAGTCAGGTCAGATCGGGTCCGACCAGATCGAATCAGGTCATACCCTATCCGAAGATGAATCTCGAGATAATGCATCTCGTCTAGCATGCTTGACAATGACGACAGCTGTAGACAGACAGCATAGTAAGCACTACTCGTTTTCGAACTCTCAGTAAGTCCTTGTGTATTTTACCTTATAGTAGATATTCAGATACACAAAAACTGCCGCACGTCTCGCTAGAAAATGTTCCCGAATGAGCAAACACAAATCCAAGAAAATCAGCCGGATGGATATTGTTCAATAAAGCCCATGCTTTCAGTCTGGACCTCATGGCCTATGAGTCCGGAGTAGAACAATTAACGAACCTTTCCACGGTGCTCGGTTTCTGCAGCGACACGGGAACGTCACCGAGTCTCCTTTTGGCATCTTCAGCCCAGGGCGGAAGTTCCGAGGAGGACTGCTGTACGACGGCACTTTTCCGGCCGACCTTGCGCAGTTTAGGTCGCCGCCAGGGTACGGGGTCAGCAGCGCCATCTGCCATGTCTGTCGCAGTCGGCCGCCGCCGCACCGGCGCCTCCTCCCTCTCCTCTTCCTCGCCGCTCGACTCCTCCTCGCTCGAGTCCTCCTCTTCCGAGGACGAGGACGCTGCTTGGTGGACGCCGTTCACCTTTCCTGTCCAGCCGGCGCCGTTTGCCGGGCTCTTGTCCACCACCTCCTCCTCCTCCTCGTCTGAGGACTTCTCCTCAGACGACTCTTCGGTCTCCTCCTCCGAACTCGACTCTGGCTTCACTGGGATCGTCTTCGCCGCCGGAGGAGGCTTCTTTGGCTCCGGATCGAATGCCCGGGCGGTGGAGTAGCGCGAACGATAGCTGTTTATGGACGCCCTGAAAGTACACCGGGTGCGTTATGAGACACGTTATTCACGCCGGCTTCACTCAACGTGAAGGAACACGAATGTACCGTTTTCTTGCGTACGCCAGCGAGTATGCGTTTTTGGTATGGTGGTTTGCCGACAATGTAATGCTTGAAGGTGACTAGTAACTCAGGTATTAATGATAGGTAAAAATGAGTGGAATAAATATTGAGCAACTCATGTGTATGCTGCTCTCTCCGAGCCAATCACAGCCCAAATGCATTTGCGAGGCGTCGACGAGTTAAGCAGGACGAAATTATTCGCAATCCCACTGATGAGCTCACTCCAGTGTGTGGTTACGCATATGCATGCACACATAAGGCATGCAGAGCAGGAATACAATTGTCACTTCAGGGGTAACGTGCTTGGCTTGGTTGGTTGGTTGGTTATTGGTTTTGCGACACGTCGACCGTTGAGTCATGTAGCGTCGCCAATCTCTCACGCCGATTGGTCGCGGGCGAAGAGTAGCGACAGGTGAGACTCGAACCCACAACCTTTCGATTGTGAGACGAGCATCTTACCCCTAGACCACTCGTACTGCTTGGCTTGGTGTCAGCCCAGCCAGCGCTGGGCGAGGAACGTCGGCTTGCGTAGTACAGCCATGGATGATGTACGCCTGGATTGGAAACGCCGCGTCGGCGCCTTTGATCTGCGCGTATCAGCGGCACCAACCTGCCACCTAGCGGAGGGTAAGTAAAAACACGGAAACTCGGCCAGTGGGGTACGCATATGGGAGTTCGGGGTACGCATTTCGTATTGTAATTTGTGTTCCAATTGATTCAGCCACCCCAGGAGGATTGCATCTGCCTTTCATGATATAGAATTGATCAAGGAACCTTACCATTCTTTCCTTATTGATTTATTACGCTCCGTTCCGAAGTTGTGATGCGAAGTGAATGCATCTGTGAGAGGGAGCCCATTTTGCCGAAAGGGTCGGCCCACCGATGTTGATTTCTTAAAATGATCGGAGGGGCAAAGTACATAAAGGCAATAAGCAGACCAAAATGGATAGGGGGGGGGTCGCATTCCATATGCTCCCATGTTAGAAGTTGAAATTATTTTGGGTGGGGGAAGCAAACATTGAGGGGGCAGTTTCACCATCAAAGATAAGAAGAAGTGGTTCTGCTTTCGCCCCCACCCTCCTTGCTTTCTATATTTGTGGCTGATATTTTCCGGTGGAGCATGGTTTACACAACTGAATGGGAGAGTACAGACTTCGGCGTACCCACCAATCCGCAGAGGATTGAGCGGAAGTTCCATGGAGGGTACAAGCCCCCTCCCCCTACACCATACCACTGACATATTTATGATTTTGCCAAGGAGGCGTCATTTCTCCAGAGGGGCGGTCCAGAACATTTGGGCGGGGTACACTCCGATCTCCCAGAGGGGTACCATTTGTTTTTGTCTGAGGAGTGCCTTTCGCCGAAATTTTCGCGGCGTGCATTCGGACTCCCAGAGGACTGCCGTTCCCAAGCCGGGGAGCGCGTTGCGCTGAAAAATTATAGGGAGGGGGTACACTGGAACCTCCAAGGGAGGCATCCTTCGGGTCATAAGGGGCGCCACTTTCGCTTCCTCGCCCTTGGATCATCCCTTGCAACATACCCTAGCTGGCAACGCCACTACCTCTCGCCGATTTGCTACCACTTGCCAGTCGTTCGATTCAGAGGTGTTGTTTTATATATCTTTGAGGGGGAACTGCCGCCTCCATGTTTGCTCAACCCACCCCCGCAATTATTTCAACTTATAACATGGGAGCCAATGGAATGTGCCCCCCAATTAATTTTGGTCTGCCCATTGACTTCATGTACTTTGCCCCGTCCAATCATTTCAAGATCAAGATAAAGATAGAGAGATAAGAGATAAAGATTCAAGATAAAGATTCAAGATAAAGATTCAAGATAAAGATTCAAGATAAAGATTCAAGATAAAGATTCAAGATAAAGATTCAAGATAAAGATTCAAGATAAAGATCATCAAGATATCAACATCGGTGCGCGGACCATTGGGGCAAGGTGGGCTCCCTCTCACAAATGTCTTTACTTCGCACCACGACAACTTCTGTACGGAGCGTCATAAATCAATACGAAAAGAACGGTAAAGTTCCTTGATCAATTCTGTATCATAAAAGACTGATGCAATCCCCCTGGGATTGCTGAATCAATTGTAAAAAATGCCAATACGAAATGCGTACCCTGAACTCCCATAGGCACACGGCCTAAAACCGGCCGCGTTTCCGTATTTGTACTTGCCCTCCGCTAGGTGAGCTGATACGCAAACAGCTGTTGGTTTCCAATCCAGGCGTACATGATCCATGGTACAGCTACGGCACGATGGGCAGCGTAATGTAATGCGTGCAGCTATGGCCGCGTAATCTGCAGCAATTTGACACGTGGCGGGGCGACAGTGGCTGTCACACCAGCCGCGCTGACGTCACGGACGGTGAGCTGCCAGCTCCGATCCAAGCACCTCAGTAAGTGATGAGTTCGACTGACCACTGCGCTGCGTTTCGGCCGCCAAGTGCTGACGTCACACCCGTCATGTCTGATGTGTCCGAGAATAGACGACGAGGAGCGACCGGCAAAAGCGCCCCGCAGGATGAGTCAGTCACACGTCTGGCGTCAGTGTGACACGTCAGTCACACGTCTGCCGACACGAGTGGCTGTTTGTTGTCAATGTGCGTTGTCACAGAGCGTGCAAATCCGGCGCGCATCGCCTCCTTGTCACAGAAACTGTGATGCTAGCGATGCTCGCAACCGGCTGAAGTCGGGTATTAAAGTAGGCAGATTATATCTGCATATATCCAACAAGTCTTATTCTTCTCGTGTGTAAATTTTGCTATTATTTTATCTGCATTGTATAATGCGTTTGGGATATAATGTACGTGTTATTTAAGCTGCGTGGGAAATGGTTTTATTTTTATGTTCATTCATAGAGCTTACCTGAGGCAGCATTTAAGGACAAATGCTGACTGCACAAATACACAAATGCATAGCCTACTTAAAGATAGCATTAAAATCACCATGCAATTTATTTTTCACCCATTAGATTTCAGCCGTTCATGTGAAAAAGTTACTTTCGCCTTCCATGAGCAGGTTCAGGCCGACAGCTCTCAAACGGTTTGATCTGTACGTCCTATAACGTACACGTGCCCATTGTCATAAAAGCTTCACCAAGCATTGGCTGCTATGGTACAAATTCAGGTTTCTTTGGCGATATGTCTAGCATGCATGCATGACTGAATGCTCTGGAGGCAGAGGGAGATGTTCTGATATCCAGGGGCTAGTTTAAGGCGAAACAACTCAGGCAAGCGCTTTCAAATGTAAATAGATAAAAGGCTGGGACATGGGAGTAGAGACGTTTGCAAAGAATGTGGAGGAAAGTTAAGAAAATGTCGAGGGGAGGGGAGGGGTAGGAATGAGTTGTCAACATGCGCAGACATGGCCGTGTCCCCCCCCCCCCGCTGTGCAGAATGTACTCTCTACCGACAGACTGATGACGTGGCCATGAGCTGCCCTCTGGGTGTGTTATTCGCATGGATCTACATGAGGTATGTTGAACAAAGAGTACTGCATGGAAGCTGTCTAGTCGTCCATGTACTATGGGCGCATAGATGGCATTGTCGTTGATGCGATCAGTGTCGATGATCTTAATGCCCTGAAGGAAAATTCGAGACCGAATCTGGACTAGGATTTACCGTTGAACTGACTGTTAGCAATATGCTTCCTTTTTGGACCTCATGATTGATGTTATTGGTGAAAAATTCCACACGGACACATACGCAAAACCTACCAATCTAGAACGATGCATGGACAGTGAGGCCGATTGTCCTGACAGTCACAGATGGGGCTTGATCTGAGCATATATCAGGAGAGCGTTCAAACTGTGCTTCTCGTGGCACTTCTAGAGCTTTCCTCGAGAGCTCTCTAGTGTGCGCCAGGTAATCGTGAATTCGGGCGCAGCAATATCGATTTTGACGAATTCTCCCATGGCACGATACACCAGCACATCTCTCACGCCGGCTCCAGACGAGCCACTCATGACACCAGCAAATGCATCACAATCCGTCACAAAAGCGCCATCACCCCTGCACGGAGGAAAGACGAGGTCGTTGTCGACATTGTCCTGAAGAGCACCACATTACCTACCCAGGAGCACCTCACCGCCCAGGAGCACCACACCACCTGACCAGGAGCACCACACCACCTGACCAGGAGCACCACACCACCTGGCCAGGAGCACCACACCACCTGCTCAGGAGCACCACACCACCTGTCCAGGAGCACCACACCACCTGGCCAGGAGCACCACACCACCTGATCAGGAGCACCACATCACCTGTCCAGGAGCACCACAACACCTGACCAGGAGCACCACACCACCTGTCCAGAAGCACCACACCACCTGACCAGGAGCACCACACCACCTGGCCAGGAGCACCACACCACCTGATCAGGAGCACCACACCACCTGTTCAGGAGCACCACACCACCTGGCCAGGAGCACCAAACCACCTGTCCAGGAGCACCACACCACCTGGCCAGGAGCACCACACCACCTGTCCAGGAGCACCACACCACCTGATCAGGAGCACCACACCACCTGTCCAGGAGCACCACACCACCTGACCAGGAGCACCACACCACCTGTCCAGGAGCACCACACCACCTGACCAGGAGCACCACACCACCTGTCCAGGAGCACCACACCACCTGACCAGGAGCACCACACCACCTGTCCAGGAGCACCACACCACCTGACCAGAAGCACCACACCACCTGACCAGGAGCACCACACCACCTGTCCAGGAGCACCACACCACCTGTCCAGGAGCACCACACCACCTGGCCAGGAGCACCACACCACCTGTCCAGGAGCACCACACCACCTGTTCAGCATGGTCACACAATCCGCTTTGTTGTTTACTACCAGATATCAGCAGCATCGTCCCTGTTTCGCACAATAGCACATTCAAGCCTACCACATTGCAACAGTCCGATTTTGTATATCGTTTCCTGTGCACTACCGGGGACTGCGAAACCAGCAACGTATCGACGTAGCGAAATCGTAACTACATCGACTACACAACTACGACACGCATTCGCTGCCTCATCATGCACCTCCAGGAGGGTGGCCCCCAAAATATATTTTAACAGAGCACAACGCACATCTTCACAGAAACCTGCTCACAGCCAACCCTACTATACTGCTACACTGTCGTGATCAGAGTCACCTGGCGGCGGCTGAAACCTGCTCACAGCCAACGATGTCCGTATCATAAAATAATAGGGACACGACTGTCGTTGTGTTGTTATGCTGCCAGTATCATACAACAATGAGGATACGACTGTCTCTGTGTTGTTATGCTGTCCGGATCATAGAACAATAGAGACACCACACGACTGTCGCTGTGTTGTTATGCTGTCCGTATCGTAAGACGATATGAACACGACTGTCGCTGTGTTGTTATGCTGTCCGTTTGGGTTCCTTTATACATGCATGCAATTTATGAAATAGTTCACTGCATTACAATTATACTATTTTGGTATACGTAATGAAGCTGAAGCTAGAATGAAGCTACACAAAACTAGGGCAGTAAGTTTATTGCTGCAGCATTTCGTGCAAACACGTCGACACTTCAAAAGGGTGGGGATGTCTTGGCAATTTTGAGCCGTCTCATTCGCCACTAAGATGTGTTCGTCACTGCTGATGCCCGAATTACGTCACTTCCGTGCATACCGTCGGCGAGCGGCGTCAGAACAGTTTGTTTACCACCGCGGTTGTTTCTCTTTCTACCTGCAAACCTGGCCGTCGGCCAGACAGCGCCGCGATACGCCGGCGGCGCGGTCGCAAGCACCGCCGGCGGGGGAGGGGGGAGGCGGTGACAGGAATAAACCGAATGGGGGTCAGGCGGCCGGTGGGTCTGAACTTGACAAGGGAGAGGACCGGCACGGTCGGTGGGTCTGAACTTGACAAGGGAGAGGACCGGCACGGTCGGTCGCCGACGCTGGCCGGTGCGGGCGGTCGCCGACCGTCCGGGGCTGCTGCCACTGGCCGTTCCCACACGTGACGAGGCATCAATGTGCTAGCTGGCGCTCGAGGTGGCCGCTTTATGTGCCGACACCCAACTGTCAAGCGCATTGGCAGCGTTCGCAGCAGGAGTGTCGGCGCCAAGGTCGCTCATCTCTGCCGATAGTGCGGCTCTTCAGTAGGGCGCTGGTTATAATACGAACCATTGCCTATGTCTTATACAGCTGTCTGATTCCGAAGTAGCAAGCATGGTTTGAATGTTCCGTCAGTACCAACAGCTTCATACAATTACGCCATTATTTGGCGATATGCTATAGCACTTGACACAGCTCTCAGCAATAGACAATGCGATAGGTTGCGAATGCAAGGCTGTAGTATGTGCAAAATATTTGGTGGAGTTTGGTTGAAGTATAATACATATCATCCGCATGTTTTACCGCAATCACAATATGTGTATAGGTTTTCGGTTTCGTACCCAGCGTTACATATATCGCATCTTATTAGGTTGCAAGGTCAAACGGATGGCTAATTAGACATGTAATCACAACGAATGACCTATCGGGAGTTTCTAGTCCTCTGAAACTGGACAATCCACCATTGCTACCCTCGATGGCTGAGCATGCCACTCAACCACTAGGTTGAGCTGATTGTTGCGCCACTCACCAACCCCTCTGTGACCAGAATGTTACCAACAACCAAGGGCGTCGCCACCGGGGGGCAGGGGGGGGCAGTCGCCTCCCCCTGCCGTGAAACTGGGGGGCGCCGCCCCCCTGAAATTTGAGGAGGCCCCCCATCCACAAATGCACAGCAAAAAAGGTGAGCAAGGAGGCCGACGGGACAGAAGATCATACTGTCAATGAGGCCTCAAGACTGACGAGGCCCCCAGGAAATATAATCAGGTCTCTATAAGAGACGTAGAACAGAGATTGGAATGAGGCCCCCAGGACGAAAAGGAGGCCCCTATGACGAAAAGGAGGCACCCATGACGAAAAGGAGGCCCCAAGACGTAGAACAGAGATTAGGAGGAGGCCCCCAGGAAGAAAAGGAGGCCCCCAGGACGAGAAGGAGGCCCCCAGGACGAAAAGGAGGCCCCAGGACGAAAAGGAGGCCCCCAGGACGAAAGGAATGCACCCAAGGACAAAAAGGAGGTCCCCAAGACGTAGAACAGAGATTGGGATGAGGTCCCCAGGACGAAAAGGAGGCCCCCAGGACGAAAAGAGGCCCCTAAGACGTAGAACAGAGATTGGAAGGGGGCCCCCCAGGACGAAAAGGAGGCCCCATGACGAAAAGGAGGCCCCTATGACGAAAAGGAGGCCCCCATGACGAAAAGGAGGCCCCAAGACGTAGAACAGAGATTAGGAGGAGGCCCCCAGGAAGAAAAGGAGGCCCCCAGGACGAAAAGGATGCCCCAGGACAAAAAGGAGGCCCCAATACGTAGAACAGAGGTTGGGAGGAGGCCCCCAGGACGAAAAGGAGGCCCCCAGGACGAAAGGAATGCACCCAAGGACAAAAAGGAGGCCCCCAAGACGTAGAACAGATATTGGGATGAGGTCCCCAGGACGAAAAGGAGGCCCTAGGACGAAAAGGAGGCCCCTAAGACGTAGAACAGAGATTGGGAGGTGGGCCCCAGGACGAAAAGGAGGCCCCCAGGACGAAAAGGATGCCCCCAGGACGCAAAGGAGGCACCCAAGGCGTAGAACAGACATTGGGAGGAGGCCCCCATGACTAAAAGGAGGCCCCCAGGACGAAAGGAGGCCCCCAGAACGAAAGGGACGCACCCAAGGACAAAAAGGAGGCCCCCAAGACGTAGAACAGAGATTGGGATGAGGTCCCCAGGACGAAAAGGAGGCCCCCAGGACGAAAAGGAGGCACCCAGAACGAAAAGGAGGCCCCCAAGACGAAAAGGATGCCCCTAAGACGTAGAACAGAGATTGGGAGGTAGCCCTCATGAAGAAAAGGAGGCCCCCAAGACGAAAAGGAGGTCCAAGGACGAAAAGGAGCCCCCAGGACTAAAAGGAGGCCACCAGGACGAAAAGGAGGACCCAAGAACGAAAAGGATGCACCCAAGGACGAAAAGGAGGCCCCCAAGACGTAGAACAGAGATTGAGAGGAGGCCCCCAGGACGAAAAGGAGGCCCCAAGACGTAGAACAGAGATCGGGAGATGGGCCCCAGGACGAAAAGGAAGCCCCCATGACGAAAAGGATGCCCCCAGGACGCAAAGGAGGCCCCAAGACGTAGAACACAGATTGGGAGGAGGCTCCCAGGACGAAAAGGAGGCCCCAAGACGTAGAACAGAGATTGGGAGGAAGCCCCCAGGACGAAAAGGAGGTCTACAGGACGAAAAGGAAGCCCCAAGACGAAGAACAGAGATTTGGAGGAGGCCCCCAGGACGAAAAGGGGGCACTCAGGACGACAAGGATGCCCCCAGGACGAAAAGGAGGCCCCCAGGACGAAAAGGATGCACCCAAGGACGAAAAGGATGCTCTCAAGACGTAGAACAGGGATTGGGATGAGGTCCCCAGGACGAAAAGGAGGCCCCCAGGACGAAAAGGAAGCCCCCAGGACGAAAAGGAGGCCCAAAGACGTAGAACAGAGATTGTGAGGTGGCCCCCAGGACGAAAAGGAGGCCCCCAGGACGAAAAGGATGCCCCCAGGACGCAAAGGAAGCACCCAAGACGTAGAACAGAGATTGGGAGGACGCCCCCTGGACGAAAAGGAGGCCCCTAAGACGTAGAACAGAGATTGGGAGGTGGCCCCCATGACGAAAAGGAGGCCCCCAGGACGAAAAGGAGGCCCCCAGGACGAAAAGGACGCCCCCAGGACGCAAAGGAAGCACCCAAGACGTAGAACAGAGATTGGGAGGAGGACCGCAGGACTAAAAGGAGGCCCCAGGACGAAAAAGAGGCCCCCAGAACGAAAAGGATGCACCTAAGGACGAAAAGGAGTCCCCTAAGACGTAGAACAGAGATTGGGAGGTAGCCCCCAGGATGAAAAGGAGGCCCCAGGACGAAAAGGAGGCCCCCAGTACGAAAAGGAGGCCCTCAGGACGGAAAGGATGCCACCGATACGGGCAAGAAGCCACCCAGGTTAGACGAAAAGGCTTCCGATGGGTGGCAGGATAGTCTTAATTTTGAAAACGAGGCCCCCAAGACGGAAGAGGATGCCCCTGCAATATAAAATTAAGACAAGATAGGGGAGATTTCTCCGGACACAATAGGGGCCCCAAGACGGGTAAGAAGGTCTCCGCAGGAATGAGAGAAGGCCACCGAGACCAGCCAGATGAGGCCCATATTTTGGAAGAGGAGGACCCTAGAAGAGAAAATCTAGGACTAGGACGCAAAAGCACCCTGCTAAGAGGATAATGAGGCTCCAAACACAGATAAGGAGGCCCCCATGACGTGAGAGGAGGCCCCTAATTTAAAAAAAGGAGTCACCTAGGATAGGGTAGGAGTCCCCAGAAATCAAGAGAGTGTCAAAAATGGCACGGAGGAAACCAGGATTGCAAAGGAGGCCCCAACACCGGAAAGGAGGCCACAGAATATGAGAGGAGGCCCTAAGACGGAAAAGGAAGCCAGTGGATATGAGATGAGGTTTCGGAGACGCAAAAGCAGGCCCCAAACAGGTGAGGTTCCACCGAGATAGAAAAGGACGATCCAGAGACGTGGCAAGAGGCACCTAATTGGGAAGAGAACGACACAAGATTGGAAATGAGACCCCATGATGAACGAGGAGGCCCCTAAAATAGGAGAGAAAGGCCATTGGATAAGAGAAATGGCTCCCAGGCGGAAAAGAAGGCTTGAAGACGGCTAAGAAGGTCCCCGGGAAATAACAAGACCAATAAGATAGGAAAGGTTGCCAGTAATTTGGCAGAGGAGGCGCCTGGAAGAGAAGAGGAGTCCACCAGGAGATAAGAGACCACCCCTAAGATGAGTAAAGATCGAATCCACACGCAGAGCAGGAGGCCCCAAGACGTGAGAGGAGGCCCCTAATTTGAAAAAGAAGGCCTCTAGAAGAGAAATAAGGCATCTGCCGGACTCGAGAGGAGTCCCTCAAGAAGGAGTAGGTCTCCAGGACCAAATGAGACCCCGAAAACCGGAAAGAGTTCCCAGGAAATGAGAGGAGGCCCTTAAGATGGGAGTGGTAGCAGGTATGGAAGAGGTGAGGTTTCCAAAATTGAAGATCCCTCAAAACGGGTAAGGCTTTGCCATGATAAAGGAAGAGGCCCACGAGGCGTGGCAGGAGGCCCCTAATTTGGCAGAGAATGCCCCTCGAAGATGAGAGGAAGCCCCATGCCTTGTTAAAGGGTCCCCAGAATGCAAGAGGAAGCCCTCCAAAACGGGAGAGGAGGACCATTGAATATGGAGGAGGGTAGGACACACAAGGAGACGTCGAAAACCAGTAAAAAGGCTCTAGGAAATAAGACGAAACCCTTAAGACGCGACAGGAGGCCTATAATTTGCAAGAAGAAACCATTAAGAAATAGTAGGAGTCGTTTCTGGGTACTTTAAAATCACGATATGGGCCCCAAAAGATCCGGCGGGGACCCCGAAAATTATGCTGAGCCTGGGGTACCAAAAATTCACGCCCGGACCACCACAATCATGCCAGGGGCACGACAGGTCGTACCGTGCCCCAACAGTCTGATTGGGACCAAAACAAATGAAGCCGGAGCAACGAAAAACAATCCGGACATGGATAATAACTTTGGGGGCCCAACAATGACGCCAAAAGCACCCAAAGCGCATTGGACCCCCAAAAAGTGTCGAGGCCGCTATAGCTCGCGCTAGGGATCCAAGAGAATGACGTCGGGGCCCAAAAGATCACATTGGACTCAAAAAAGTCGCGTCGCAGCCCTTGAAAATCACACTGGAGGCCCAGAAGGTCGCACCGGGGCCCCAAAAGTTGCAGCTGCCCCAAAAATCAATCCTTAATCGGAATGTCACTCTGGGACAAAAAAAAACTCCTTCAGTGGCCGCAGTGCTATATCAAAGGGGCAAATGCCCCCTCCATCCTGAGAGGGATAAACTCCCAAGAATCGTGCCGGGGCCTCAAAAATCGCGCTGGGACCACCAAAATTCGCGTCGGTCCACCAGCATTCGCGTATGGGTCTCCAAATAAATACGGCGAGCCCCGGAAAACTCGCTCCGAGGCCCGAAAAAATGCAACAGGAACCGCCAAAATCGCGTTGGGGCCACAGCTAAATACAACGCGTCCCACAAACTCGAACCAGGCACCTCAAATATCGCGCTCGGGACCCACAATTCCCATCGGTAGTCCCGTCGAGGCTCTCAAAAATTGGCGTCTTGGGCCACACGTAAGCACAGTGTAACCACAAACACCGGATCGGTATCAGAAAAAATCAAGCTAGAGCCTTCCAAAATATGGAGGGATTCCAACAACTAAATGCCCAGGTAAAAAAAATGGCTCTCGAGCACCGAACATATTATCAGATGCCTTCACAAATTGCATACGGCACCGAAAAACAAACCGGATCTCGAACAATCGAGGTGGGATACAAAAACATGGCGCCAAGGGCTCGAGAAATCAGGCCGGGATTCGGACTTTTAAAAAATCAGAAAGGCTTCACAAAAATCGTATTGAGCCCAGACAACTGGGGTTGGGTCTCCGGAACCACGCGCCTAGGCGCGATAAGCCTCTCTGGGACCTAGAAACATCGTACCGGAGCCACAAAATTGTACTGGGGCCCCACAACTGTGCGTCAGAAGCCCAAAATAGACACATCGGGACCCTAAGAGCACAACGGGGGCCGAAAATACAACTGGCCCTCCAAAGCGCACAGAGTCTCACAAAAAGCGACAGGGCCTTAACACATGCGTTGCAGCCATAAATATACATACCGGGAGGTCTAAAAAATATACCGGAAGCTCTCAAGGCACACAGGGGTCATGATAACGCACAAGGACCTGAAAAAGTGGTTGAGGCCGCAAAAGGCAACATGGTTCCAAAACAAACAAAAAGACCGGGCGCTAAATAAACACATCGGGGTCTTCGAAAACGCCCTGACACGTCAAAAAAAAACCTCGGTGCGCAAAAATGCAACAAGCCATAAAACGAGCAGGGGGTTCGAAAATGTTTTAGGCCCCTAACAAAAATGGATTGGAGCCATAATACACAATCATAGAGCAAGAAAGACGCAATGGGTCCAACAAAGAATACTGAGGCAGGGCCTCGGTTCGGTAGCCAATCTGGGAGGATAGCAGCAAAGATATGAAGTGCATCAAACCTCAGCGGAAACCGCATTTCATAACTACCAGAAAATGTGGAAAGTAGGAAACTAATGATCGAATTTAATCAATCGACTTTTCGCAGCCAACGCCCATACGAAGCATTCCATCACGTCAAATATGGCGCAATTGTATCATGTGGCAGCAATTAGCAAAACGCAGAAGGCCTCGCAGAGGCCGTAGCATCGCACGAAGTGTGGCGAATGTACCGAATACGAAAAATGGGTGTGCACGTGCGCTGACGTTGCCGTCGTGGCGACCGGGTGCTATGAACTGGAAGGCCTGAAATTGTGAAATTTTGTATTTTAAAGTGGTGGGTAATACATTTTAAATTGAAGTTGTGGGCCTCATACATCTTCGAAACACTGCTCGTTTTAGGGCTTTGTTGCTTTTTTGTGCACCGAGTATGTTTTACGTGGCAGAGCGTTTTCGAAGATCCTGATGTGTTTATTTAGCTCCCGGTCGTTTTGTACGTTTTGGAACCATGTTGTCTTTTGTGGCCCAGCCTCTTTTTCAGGCCCTTGTGCGTTCTCATGGCCCCTGTGCGCCTTGCGAGCTTGCAGTGTATTTTTTTCGAGCTCCTGGCATGTTTATTTAGGGCTGCAACGCATGTTTTAAGGCCCTATCGCTTTTTGGGAGACTCGGTGCGCTTTGGAAGGTTAGTTGTATTTTCGGGCACCATTGTACTCTTAGGGTCCGGCTGTGTATATTTGGGGCTTCTGATGCACATTTGTGGGGACCCAGTACGATTTTGGGGCTTTGGTGTGATTTTTCTGGGTCCCAGCGCGACTTTTCGCGCCCAGGCGCGTGATTCCGGGGACCCAACGCCAGCTTTCTGTGCTCAATGCGATTTTTTGTGGATCTTTTCTGGGTTTTTATGTCCGAATCCCGGCCTGATTTTTCGAGCCTCTGGCGCCATTTTCTTGCATCCCACCTCGATTTTTCGAGGTCCGGCATGCTTTTCGGTGCCATACGCAATTTTTTAAGGCATCTGGAGAAAAATGTTCGGTGCTCCAGAGCCATTTTCCTGATCCGGACATTTATTTGTTGGAATCTCTCCTTTTTTGGAGGGCTCCAGCTTGAATTTTTGGAATACCGATCCGGTTTTGTGGTATAGGTGTAATTTCAGCAGTGTGAGGTAACTTATCAAGGTACCAAAAGAAAACCTTAGAACTGGGTGGTGGAGTTAGGGTTGAAATCCGACCAATCAGAAACCATAGTGGTAGATTAGGCCCCTCCACAGGACAATTTAGTTGATGACTAATTATATTATTTCGAAATGTTCCCTTTGACAAAATAGCGGTCGAAATCCAAGGACTTTTTAATGGGCGTAGGTGCCTCCCCCCTCCCCTGCAAATCCGTTTGCCCCCTCCTGCTTGACGCAAATATAGGTACTCCACTGGTCCCTCAATAATTTTCCGAAACATACGCCCATGGGGCAAAACCAACATTGAGGGGACAAATTACCCCTCACATGCACACAATACAACATCCATGCCCCATATAAAATGGGATGAATGATGTTTTTAAATGCATTTTTTTCCAACAAACTTCTTTTCTGTTATTACAGCCTGCATGATTAGAGCCTCCCAGCTTCCATACCTTCTCAGTCATTTACAAAACGGTACAGCACAGCGAAAACGATGGGCGTAACGGCGTGGAATTTGAAGGTTTGGATTATGTATGCACTGACATTGTTGCATTGTTGCATTGTCATTTATGCATTGCTGTTCAATGCTTGTTCTTGCCGTGAATTTATTCGCTGAGGATATATTTTAGCTCGTGTGACAGTTTCCTTGCAGCCAGCACCAAATGTTATAAAAATAAACAAATTCCTAAGATGGCGCTCAGAAAACCAATGCAATCCACTTCTCGTTGTCACCTTTGCGAAATTGTCGTCCTATGACTGATAAATGATCGTTCAAGCTTTGCTTATGACATCAAGCTGGTGGGAATAAATAACAGTAGTGATGAATCTAGCTATATTCAGTTAGACTTGGAGGACTTAAAAGTGGGTTGATCAATGGCAGATATCTGTATGATATGCTTAGCACCAGCCCCGCCAGTTCGCTGCAATCTAGAGGCCAGCGGGAAGATTCGAGAAAGCATTGAGACGTTGGTTTGTTTTGGCACTTATGTATTTATCCAAATATTACTTATTTATACCCTGGTATGACCCAGTTTTCAGCGAAAATTATTAGTGCTATTGCGTTTTGAGTAAATGATGCACCATGCCAAGAACAAACAAAACACCAATATCAAATCATGTTCCCCATTCTCGAACCATAGTAAGAGCCTGAAAACAATATGAGACCCTAACACAATGGAGGCCCCCTTTCGGGGAACAGGAGGCCCCCTTCCGACCTTGCCCCCCCTGGAAGAATTTCGTGGCGACGCCACTGCCAACAACCAAACACTGCGCAGCTACCATACGCTCCACAGGCAGACAATTTGTGGCTGCCGGTATTCCTGCACTTTCTAGTAATGGCTGGATGACCAGTCTGCAGCCGAGAGCCGCATTTTTATCCATTCTGCAGGATGCATGCGGGCTGCGGATGACTGTCTCTTGACGGGTACGCCGCCTAGGTTCTAAGACAAATATTCGTATCGCAGAACTTCGCATAGCACATCTTCGCACGCAGACGTTCGTATGTAAATCTTCCCATGAGCACATCTTCGCATCGCAAATATTCGTAAGCAAATCTTCGTACGCGCAAATCAGCGCACACCCAAAACTTCATGACGACAAAACTTGGCATCGCAAAACTTCGCATCCGCAAACTTCGCATTAGCAAAACTTTGCATGTGCACATCTTCGTGTATGCAAATCTGCGTATGCGCAAAAATTAATACGCACATCGCCGTACCCAGATCTTCGTACGAAGATCTTCGCATGCGCAAGCCTTCGTGCAGACAAATCTTCGTAGCAAATCCTCATATGCATATCTTGGTATGCAAATATTCGCATGTCAATATTCTGATCATAACTCAGGGGGGATCCAGAAAGTGTTGTCGATAGGGGCACGCGTTTAGGAGCCGGCCTTACCCCGTACGAGCAAGCCTCATTGGTGAAGTTTCGCTGGAGCAAACACATTTGAACCACAGCGAAAGTCGATCAGAGTGCAGTCAACCCTTCGACGGATAACATTTTTCAAATCGGAGGAGCGTTGCCTTATACATGCAACCGGGTCATGACAGACACCGATCGATAATGCCAGAGCTATGAGCAACTCAATTTTTTACAAATAAAAACAAAATAAGAAATGGTACATTTTCACAGCTATACCCTTGTAGTGCCAGGCGTCAATGTCCGTTACCACGTTCGTCTGAGATAACTCCAAAGTCGTTCAGGATATTGCTTAGCAATTTGGCATATAATTTGTTGAGGTCCAGGTCCAGCCCTTTAGTTTGGTCAGGGCCGGCGCCTTTTGGACTAGTCCGGCGCCTTTCCGGCGGCACTCTGGATCAAGAATGCTGGACTGGGAAGGCTCCTCTTGAATAGAAAGACGTTCCTTGGGGAACTTTAGGCGCTTCCATGTGCAAGGTCGGCCTCCTTTGGACTCTTAGATGTGAAAATGTAGAATTTACCCATGACTGTACGTCATTCTGGCCGAGATGGTACGCCTTCAATATTTAGTTTCCCTTCCACACGGCGCGGGCGCCTTTTGAGACTGAATGTCCATTGGTGAATTTCTAAATACACCAATTGAAAATGCGTATGCGTGAGTTTGTTACACCAGCATTTGCATACGAGGATTCGCGCGTACGAATATGTGCCATAAGAATATTTGCCAGATGAAGATTTGCCATATGATGACTTGCATACGACGAGTTGCATTACGAAGTTTTGCGCGTATCAAGTTTTGCGCATACGAATATTTACGTATGAAGATTCGCCAAGCGAGGATTTGCATGCGAAGATTTGTGTTTGTTGCGAAGTTTTGCGCAAACCAAGCTTTGCACATACCAAAATTTGTGCGTCCCAAGTTTTGCGGGTGCGAAGATTTGCATACGAAGATCTGCGTATGAAGATTTCCGATGTAAAGTTCCGCGATGCAAACGTTTGTCCAGTCACCGTCGTCAAGGAAGCTTGCGACCGCCAACGTCCGCTGCGTTAATGATCATCTTCCTAGCAACTAATCCCTGAAACGTTTAACTGGGGAATTTGCAAAATTAGAAGAATATATTAGAGATAGCACGTGTTAGCCAGAGAAGTACTCCTTTGTATGTCATGAAGTTTGACGGCTGCCACCGTGTGGAACCACTTCATTGTCATCCTGACACGCATTGTCGATGACCTGTACATACCTAACAGGCTGTACGGAGTCCAGCAGTCAACATGTCTGCCGCCTTTCCTCGAGGCCAAGGATACCGATCCGTCACACTGGCAGTTACGCCGAGCAGGAGGAGCTCTGGCATTCGGGCTGGTGTAATTTGACATGAGGTCACCTCGAGTGTCTTTGGCCAGGTGTTCGGCCGCCAGCTCCGCTGACGTCACTATTTTATGGCCGTGGTGGTCTCTGACCTTGTGTCGACATCGTGGCTGGCCGAGGTGTCAACCGAACAATGAACATAGTAGAACGACGTTTTCGGGTGTGCTAATTATAAACATGCCTCCGCATGTGCAAAACTACGACCAAAGGTAGAAGTATCTTGCCAAAGGTGGGCATCTGCTCAGTTGTTCCCAGTATTTAATTGAGCACTACCAAGAATATCACACAATATACAATGCATGACCCTATAACTATTCAGACTACGGTATGCATACAATAGGCTATAGCGTGCTTCCCGAACCCATCTTCTCCATCGAGGACCGTAAGCTATTTTCTTAAACAATCGTGGTGCCATATGTACACCAATGCCATCAGGTGCACGAGCAGGTGCCCATCCAGGATGGTCTCAAGGGGACTAGTCAGCGGCAAAAGCGACAGCAAGCTTTGGCACCAAACAGAGCTGTCCGATGCCTTTTTTTGTTCACAGCTCTGAAAAAAAGAAAATCGGCTCATAACGGGACGGCCATTTTCTCCTCCATTGTTGAAAACAGGCGAGAAGCCAAACGTACATAGTGTCTTCAAACATGATTCCATACAGTGGCGTACCTAGGATTTGTGTCAGGGGGCAAACTGATCTGAAGCGGTTCATCCTACCCCTATTTTAAAAAGTCACCGGATTTTGGTAATTTTTTTTCATTGAAATATTTAATTTTCCGGACGTCATTTTTTTAGGACCGGACACATTTGGTGGGCTTTTGACGCAATGTCAATGGCCGCAAGGATTTCCCGGGTCGGGATTTATTGTTCGGGACAAGATATGACTTTTGGGGCCCCGGCTCGACATTTTAGGGGTTTAAGCGTGATTTTCAGGGGCCCGGCGCGACTTTTGCGGACCCCAGCATGATTTTCAGGGGTTCGCGACATTTTTTGGGCCCCCAGTGAGATTTTCAAGGGCTCCGGTAAGATCTTCTGCGGTTCTAGTGTGATTTCCATGGATCCCGACACCACTTTTGGGACTTCAGCGTGATTTTCAGGGGTCTCGGCCCGACCTTTTGTGCCCCAACATGATTATCAGGGGTCACGACACGACTTTTTGGGCCCCAGTGTGATTTTTTCAGGGGCCCGACAAGATGTTTTTGGGCCTTGGCATGATTTTCATGGGCCTGACATGACTTTTTGGGGCCCCAATGTGATTTTCAGGGGGCCCGGAGCGACTTTGGGGGGGGGGTTCCCAGCGTTATCTTTAGGGGCCCCGGCACAATTTTTCCGAATCTCGGCACTATTCTTGGGTGTCCCAAAACCTCTCAGGGAGGAAAACCCTTTGTCCTCCCCCTTCAGTACGCCACCGCTTCTAAATGAACAAATCCGCTGCCAAAGGTACAAACAGACCGCCATATATTGAGGCACTCAACGGGAATCTGTTGCTTCTACAGAAACAGTTACAATCCTTTGATTAGTTATACACCATTATTCCGAGAGTGCCCCGAGCCAATATATAGGGTCCCTGGCACTACGGCGGGGCCCAAGCTGACGAAAGGGCCCCTAACTTGATGGAGAAGGCCCAAACTTTTCAAAAGGGAACCCCGACCTGCTGGAAAAGGCCCTGCACATCTACACATCGGCTGAATCATGACAACTTTTCCTCTGTCAGTGCACTCACAAAATCTGGCCTGTACCTCTGGCGAGATTGGCAGACTGATGTGTTTTGTCTATGTTATTTAGTACCGCAGTTCGGGAATCGGTGCCCACAATGCACCTGGTATGCCTATGGGTTACCTCAGAACCGTACGTTGTCGCAGACAAGGTCCGGAAGTCTCATAGGGTTTAGCTGTGCAGTTTGAATGAGAGCACTGTGTAACGTAGTTTATACTAAATACTGTTTTGGCTGCCTCATTCATATGACTGTATAAGCCCGTATTACGCAGCCCGTAATGCTGCATCCCGTAAGCGAGCCGGCCTGCCGCCCCGCGACTGTGACGCGCCTAGCAACTGTTTTGTCGGCCGGCCGGATGCGTGGTCAGCGTTCTGAGACTGTGGTCCCGCGACGGCTGCCGTCTGCGACGCAGTACTGTCGTCATGCTAGCTGTGTCCCCAAATAACCACCCCCGATGTGCAGAGCTTCTTGAACTGTCGAGTCGCGCGGGTCTGTCGCGGTCGGCCGCATCATAAAATTGAATATCTGTCTTTCGGCCCCTAAATTCAGAACGTATAACATTTACTGTCGGCGGTTTCATCGAAACATTGTACGAACGTCCTTCTGAAATGCGCGAATTGCTGTTTCTTACCGTTTATTTGCTTTTGCCACTGCATAATATATCACGTGCAGAGTCGTTGAACTATCGGTAGTTTTCGCAACGAGCGGTCATTCTAGATATCTTCACGAGCCTGCGAGACGACTATCCTACAACTGCACAGACTGAAACTGTGCGAATGGTGATTTTGTACCAGCATGAAGTGCCACAAGCTAAACAAATTGTAGATAGGACACATCAGCTATCGAGTGATGGAAAATATACATAGGTTTTCTTCTCGGTGTTTTGTTCCACCTTGCCATAACTACCTACCAGCAGCTTACGGCGTCAGAAATACCCTCATAATTGTTAACAACGCACATACAATGTAGCACTGCACATCTGTTCTACTGGATCTGGCACACTTTCGTTCATGGTTGGCTTTATTTGTCTCTTTCTTTGACTTCCTTACTGGCTTCCATCTCCATCTTTGGAGTGACGACAGGTGAACCTCGATTGCGAATGTCGAATATTTTGCGTCTCGTGTGTGCTGAGATGTGTGTTGCTGTTGCTTTGTTTGGAGTGAGTAAGCCTCATATAGCGCTCATGTGCCGTAAGTGGTGGTAGCTGATGTGGTTATGCTCGGCGATTTTGCTCTTGCTTTGTTTGGAGTGAGTGAGCTTCAGGTAGCGCTCATGTGTCAAAAGTGGTGGTGGTTGCTGATGTGGCTATACTCGTGAGTCCGAGTGTCATTGCACTGCGCGAGAGTGCCCACCACGACAGAAGCCCACGGCACCCATGTGTCGCTCGCAGCAGGTATGTGGGGGGGGGAGGGGTGGAGTGTCGGTGCTCTGCCGGCACGGCGTACCCACTAATCCGAGCCTCCAGACGCTGGCAGAGATCCAGGTCAAACAGTGAGGCTGTTACCGGAAGTAGGTCGGCTGTCGCCGCTGTCTGCAGGCTACCCCTCGGAAGGTGGTGTCGCCCTGGACGGGGTCGGTTGGCCCCTCCTCAGAGACGAGCAGCATTGCTCACGCCCGTGTATACGCATACGATAGCGATGTAGCAGCGCCGTTAACGATGGTCTGAGTGTATAGTTTGCGTGTATTTGTGTGGTATGTGGCAAGTTTTCCTTGGTGCACGGTGCCACACGGTATTTCGTGTGAGTAGATGATGATTCATAACCGAAGGTGATGTGTCGGTATGCATAAGTCCCGGGGCAGAGAAGCTCTAACAGATGGCGATGCGCCTTGCCTCCTGGTGTGGATGACGATGTGTCTGTGGTGGTGCTTCCTGGTGTGGATGACGATGTGTCTGTGGTGGTGCTTCCTGGTGTGGATGCTGTTCAGAGAACGAAATAAAAAGATCGCTTAGCCAAATCTAACCTGCTCGTTGCGTTTCAATCTAGCGATTCAGATTGCCAGTGAGCTCTGACCTCAATCGATCCGATCGAACTAAGCATCCAGATTTGATTTGACCATGGAGGCCGAATGAGAGAGATCAAGCTTGTCAGTCAGATCAGATTTGATCTGCACGCATGTTGGCGTTGGCGTCGCCACCGCTGGGGTCCCTGCTGTCAGGACCTGTCTGCTATTTTTGCCACTATCGCCTCAGCCCTCTCAGTGGAAAATGGTTCCTGCGCCCCGGGGTTGAATCCCACCTGGAAGCTGAGGGCGGTGACGCCGTTGAATGCTTGGAGTAACTCTGAACAGTACAATGTCATTCTACCCAAGTATGTAACTAAACTGAATGCTACGCTGAATGTTGCCAATCGCAATTTGCATTCAGCATTGACTGGTAAGGCGCCTTGTTGAGAGAATCATGAAGGACGACTGGCAAGTTGCAACTTTTCAGATTGCATGCGTTATTAAATGCTTCTCGGCATGAGTGTCACTTTATGAAGTTGGTTAGAAGCGGGGGGTGGGGGGTTAAATGACCCTTTTGAATGCCAATGCTACCCCGAACACCATTTGTATCCAGTGTACGCCCATATGTCCAATAGTTAAGTTTCAGCCTGATTGGGTGGGGGAATCGATGGTTGAGGGGGCGTAATCAATAATTGAAGGGATCCAATCAATGATTGAGGAGACCAGTGGCCTCCCTTATCACATACAAAGTGTTATTCCTGTTTCTCGGTGCATTAAAATTGTCGTGGGGTATTTCACACTTAATGCAACGATTATAGTCAGCCATCACAGTTGTGACATCGCAATGTGCATGTTTTAAATAGGACTCGATTAAATATTATATCTAAACAGGAGGAATTTGCAAAACTACACCACGCGTGACTATGCTTCGCTATTATAAATACTGTGCTGTTAAAACATCCCGGGAGAGAGAGGCGTCCAATCCGGGGCGAGATCACCCGGGCATATCAGCGTAAGCCCGAAGTGGAGAACACCAAAGCCCCTGATACTGCATAGGACATGAGCAATAGCTTATTCATGTAGGTCAAATTTCGATGCCCTACGTCTCAGAATGGGCCGAATTTTCCTTCCAAGTATTTACCAACTGGTAGATCAGCAGAGGGCCAAGAAACTGATATGTTTGAAACTGTTTGGAGATTAGTATTCAATAAAATTAATTCCCGTGCAAGTTTCCTTATTTTTCTATTCACGTTGAGACGGGACACAGTCTGGTGCGGTCGACTATTCTGGCTCAGTCTGGCGCGGGGTTGAGGTTGTTGAGCTCTTGATGACCCGGGTAAGCCACGGCACACCAGCACATGGACACATGGACGCAACACAACCATACACCTCACCGCTCACACACACAACATCAAACCAACACCAGCCACATGGAACACATCAAACCAATTACACTGTCAAAAGGAAGCCATTCTCACTAGACTTAGAACTGGTTGTGTGTACAAAGCTAACACAGCCTCAATTAGAGGATGACCATTATGCAACACCCACTGCGACACCTGCAACATCACATTAAGCATAGGCCACATCATGTCAGACTGTAGTAGCTTTCACACTCAAAGACAGCCACTCAAGACCTACTGCCAAGAAAGTACTCACCCTCTCGCTTCCATCGCTTCTGAGTGATAAGCACCCATAGCTCCTTTATTTACTATTCGACTATTTGTACGCCACCAAATAGCCGGAGCATTGTAAGCATCACACCACCAACACGCGCTTCAACACACACTCAGACACG